>JAJOHK020000895.1:0-18124 GCA_022457215.2 Leucocoprinus gongylophorus
ACCAAGCCACCCATTGCTTTTCGAACCAGGTGAGCGACGAATGATCAATACCCTGATAGAGTTGTTCAGCTGGATTTAAGGCAGTGGCCATTGTAGAATTCAGGAAGCTCATGTCGAGAACGAGGAATGGTGAAGCCTGAAAACTTATATTTGTGGCGTGAGGTTGCCTACCCACGTGATCGTCAAATTATTATTTATTTATTTTTAATTCAACAATTTATTACACGGGACGCGGTGGTACGTAGTAGCTGCAATGTAACTACTTATATAGAAAGAAAAGAAAAGGAATAAAAGGGAAAGGAAAAGGAAAAGGCTCGTCAAATTATGTCCGACCAAGATAGAATACCCTTTAATGACAGATAAATTATCAGATTATTTAATCTTAAAAGCAATTTTCCAAATATTATTCCTATTCAACATGAAAAAAAGGAGCTTACCTTTAAAGGTATTCTTTTTGGGTCTTAGAATTTACATCTAGATGGTTTCTTTCATGTAGTCACTAGAAAAACTAATTAGTAATGTTTGCCCGATTTAGCATTCATTTACATATTAAAAATTATCAAAGAATTTTTTAGATTATACAAAACAGAAGTTACTCAACACTTCTTTCCTCCTACCACCATCTTGTGTGGTTAGCGCTCATAGAAAATAGTAGTGATTTGTACTTTCTACATTATCCTTTACTACTACGAGCTAGTTCAACATGAAATCAAAACAAACCAACAACAAGAAACAGTTGTTGCCTTTCATCAGTCCATTCCTAAGCCCTGGTTTCCAGAGACCTCAGGAGGACACAGACATGGACTGGAGCATGGATACTCCACAAGCTCCTGCTTCACCCTCACTGCATGTTCCTTCTGCAAGTGAACATGTTTTGTTGCCTCATGTTCTATTACATAATATGGGCTCAAATGGCAAGAACAGGGCAGAATCTGCTGCTCCTTCTGTATTAGATTACAGTGAAGGTCAACTGTCAATTGCCAGCTCTTAGGATGGAGCACACCAAGCATTATCCATATTTGGAACTGAGGATACTATCTTCAAAGACACAAAAATGATTTTCAATTCCATCAGAAGATTAAGGTCTTACATCAAACATCATCCAGTAAACAAGACACCACCAAAGGGAGAGTTTGTACCAGTTGTCAAATATCTTTGAAAGTTAATTAACACAATATATGCTGCAAAGTGAGATTCTCTTATTTTCAATAAAGAGAAGACTCTGACCATTAGGAAATGTGTCAGAGAGCATATTGTGCCTTATTACAGGCAAAATCAGCTGTCAACCTCAACTTCAGACATAAAGATAAATACTCCTTTCTCTCTGCCTTTTGCAGAGGCTGCTCCTTCTCCCACTACAAATACGTCAGTGGCCCCACCTCCTTCCAACAAGAATGTTGAGTCCACTGTCAAGAAGGCTCCCAAACCTTCAAACATGAAGAAGTCCTATGTGCAGGCTTCAAAATCTAATCTCTTGCATATTGAAGACATTTTGTGAGTCAAGGAAGCATTTTCTGCTTTGTCAGTGAACAAAGTGGGAAAAGTATTGAAAATAAGAAATAGCAGAGAGAGTAGCAAGAAACCCAGAATCAACATGACAACTAGAGGACCATTAAGAAAGGAAGTCATTATACCAATAGTTAAACATATTGCTGAGTTGATTGTCAACTCAGCTCACACTCACATTACTAATGTCAATAAATGTCTGAAAAACTCCAAATCAGACATAGTTGCCAATTTCATTTGCATTACAAACAATGGAATTGTCATCACTACCAACAAACCAGCAAATAATGTCAATTTATCAACAATTGAGAAATATCTCAAGAGCATCCAAAATGTTGATTCAGACTCGATCAAGAGTCCACATCTTCCAAAGTCCAAATCATACATGAAAATCATTGGACTTCCATACAAAATCAAACAGGATGTTATCTCCCCTAACTATATCGAGAGTGTTCTTAAAGCAACACATTTTTTCAAAGATGTTGTGTTAGCCTCAAAACCTCATGTCATTAAAGCATCTCCAAAATCAGACATGGCAGTGGTCTGGGTGGACATCTTGGATTCCCAGAGCAGTTCTTTGGTGAAGAACATCATCAATCATCACTTCAACATTGGATGTTTCATTGCTACTGTCAAAGATACCAATATGAACCCAAGTATCTCATAGTGCAAGAACTGTTAGAAGTGGGAACATTCGACACTTAGTTGCCATTCTTATATCTCTAGGTGTGCCAAGTGCTATGGAGCTCATACTACCAAACACCACAGAGAGAAAGTGTGGTGTTGTATGGACAACAAAAAAGCAAATCGAACAGCCACCAAGGAAGATGAGCCATATCCTCATGTCTTCAAATGTATAAACTGCAAAGGGGATCATCAAGTAGACAGCTATAGTTGTCTGTATTGGTGCAACTATTTCAATAGAGATTGGCATGGTAGAAAACAACAGGAACTCTTTCAAAAGTAGAGTACAGTAATGTAGCAATCCTGTTAGTCTAAATTAGTTTGTTTTTTTTTTATTCTTCTTTTCTTTTTTCTTTTTTATGTAGTTCGCCCATCAATGTATTGTAGCTACTTAGTAGTTACCATAGCCTGCCATCATGTCCTGTGTTATAAATTGTTGATTTAAAAAAAAAAACAGAAGTTACTGGAAAAGCCATTGTATCAGTTGAAATTTATAATTATTATATTTTAAACAAAAGTGTCATTCTTTAAATAACAAAAAAATTCTTTAGAAGATACTATTAATACAATAATTCCATCTTTTGAAAAATTTACTATCAGTGATATAAAAAGTTGAGAGTTTAAAGAAGTAGCCAATATGATAAAAATATTTGACAGATAAAAATTGATTAAAATAAAACTAAACATAAATAAAAAAGACCATGATAATTGTAAAAATGGTGCCTCTGCTTCACTTAAGTAGGAGCTTACTATAAATATTTAATTGCAAGATAAATTTTAATAACTATGTATAAGTTTAATGATAAGAAATCCTGCATAAATTTATTCATTTTTGTAATAAAATTAAAACAGTAGCACATAATCAGAAGCTCTGACTGTTTCAAATTTAGAAAAAATACTATTATAGAATAAATCATCAAACTACAAACTTCCTAAAGCTCATTATTGCTTCTTTTTCTCTTACTACCATCTTGTATGGTAGTATCTTTAAGAAAATTAGTAAATACATTGAATCTTTCTTCTGAAATCTGATACAATCTTCAAGAAATATCCAAACATTATACTATAAATATTGAAACTTAGGTATTAAGAGGTCATTTGGCTTCACCAAGCCCCAATAGCTCTAGAGAAACTTCTACTATTTCTGTAGATTTCTTCATGGACTATATAAAACAAGTACAAGCTCAAGCTCAAGTACAAGTCAACAATATGTTCTGGGCTGAACAAATTGAAATGTCAGAATCATGAACATTGGACTTAACTATTTTTCATTTTCTTTCTCATTTTTTTTTCCATTTTATTTTTCTATTTTATTTTTGAAACTTAGAGTTAGAGTTAGTTTGATGTTACATGTTACCATCACAAATTATTACATGGTGTGACTCAGTGTCATACATTGGTCACAGTCACATAGTCATAAGATCACATGTCACAATGGAACACAGTAAAAGGTTTTAAAAACATGATATCATTATAATATGTTTGACATATGTTGATCTTATGGATAATACATAGCCTTTAGGGTAGATTAATGATACTATAGCATGGACCAGTGGTCTAGCATATATAAAATAGATAAGTTTGTACTAAAAACTCTATCAAGTTCTCTTATATTAACCTAATACAAGATTTCCTTTCTTATCTTAACTTTTTGAGGTTTGAATCACAGCATGAAAGAGAAGAGACTCAAAGTCTTCTTCTACCTTATACATCCATAAAAGAAACTATGCCAGATACTACAAACAAGAGACCTATAATTGAATCTATGTATGTATCTTATACAGTAGATATTAATTATGAAAATGTGTCAGGGGGTTTGGAACCTTTGATAATTCTTCACCAAGTTAATCAATTTGCAGACTTACAACCATAGAATGGTAATTTTGCACCATTTCTCTTTTTGGAATAGACAAGTATTTGAAAAGTAATGCTAAGAATATTACTTGCTCACTTCTTAGGATGGTAGTGTTTATTAAGCAACCTCTTCTATATATGAGTCTGGTTAGGATAGACTAATAGCTAACAGATAAAATAAATCTTTTAGACAATATATATCTTTGTAGTTCAACAAGATATGTACTAACAACATAATTTCTAGCAAACTGTTAAAAGAAAAGAAGACAAATATCTCAAGAATTCCTCTACCAATTTTTTCTAGGCCTAGCAAAGATGTTCTGGCCAAATCTAAATTCTACAAGAAAAATAAATCCTTAACATTGAAATTGAAGTCCAATGTTATATACCAAGTCCACTTATTTGGAAGATATATTGTTATGAGATGAGGAAGTATGGGAAGATATTTTCTTATATATTAGTGGAAGATATTATTATATTAGTCTACAATGATACAAAGGCATGTGACCTCTATGTCACATGATATGATATCATAGAGTCTAGAACAGTCTAGAATAATCAATCTAGACAATGACATCAAGGAGTATGTTAACCATATAGATAACACATGGACATTAGGGTAGATATATACAATAGAAGCATAATCATAGCACAGACCACATATAAATAGGGTAGCAATATAGTGGAGACTCCTTGTTGAGTTCTTTTGTGATCTCCACATTGATAGCCTACTAAGAGCTTTACTATCTTGTGTGATTATTGGACTTTGTGTTTAGTAGTTGCTACAACAAATATCTTCACAGTAACACTGCTCCTCAACATCTATAATACAAACCTGTCCTCTATGATGGCCATCCTTTTTGTAATATGTTCCTATGATGGTAATGCAACAATCTGCTGGATATTTAGTCTTTTATGACAGAGATACTTTTATTTAACTCAGTCTTTCATAGCAGAGTCTTATCTTATTCCTGTCAGTGTTTCATTACTGAAACCTCTGTTCAGAGCAATAGAGGCTATACTACTAAAGCCCTAAGCATCTCCTATATTACCTACTTGTATATAAGACTAGTAGTTACACTATAATTTCCTAGTCTAATAATTGACAAAGATAAACTCTTATTGAACTCAATCTCCATTGTTCAACAGCAACACACCAATTAGTACTCACTCCCATCTCATACTTCATTCATTCATCTGAATTTACAACTACATAGCAGACAGACAGCATAACATATAAGCTAAAGCCAAGGTCATTTCACATGTTCACATTACCAAGTACAAAGTCTATACACTCCACACATTACTAAGCCAACCCCATGGACTTTCACTTCCTGGTATAAACTACATCTGACATCCAACAACAAATCTCAAGCTTCTAAAAGTAACATTAGTGAAATAATTAAGATCAAAGAAGTTTTCTCCAAACTTTTCTCTAACAAAGTTTCTGAAATACATAGGATTATCAATGATTTAGGTTCCAAAGGTAAACTAAAGCTCAACATGACATCTAAGAGTCTCTCTCAAAAACAAATCATCATTCCTATGGACACAAACAATGCTGAAAGAATTGTTGCTTGAGCTAACATATATGTCAAAAACATCAATAGGTTATTAAAGAATATAAAGTCTGAAGTCTCTGCAGACTATATTCATTCACATAACAAAGATATAATTGTTATCTTGAATATTGTGGAGATGTACATTAAAGACCTGAACAATATAAACTCAAATGATATTATGAGCCTAAGATTACCTCAATCTAAATTTTACCTAAAAGTTTTAGGTATTCCATACTTTGTCAAAGTGAAAGATACTAATCTTTCTATTATGCCTAACATCATGAAAAGAGTTATTCAGAGCAATCATATATTCAATGACTTGGTTTTAGTTTCATAATCCAGGATTATCAAGGTATCTCCAAAGTCTGACATAGCTGTAGTCTGGATTGATGTTTAGGATTTGTAAAATGGTACAAAAGCAAAGTGTCTTATTAACAGGTGCTTTAATGTAGGTTATCACATTGTGACTATCAGAGGGATGAACATGAACTCCAGTATGCCACAGTACAAGAACTGCTGGAAATGGGAACATACTACTTATGTCAAGATCACAAGAAGTAGACTTATCTTATTTTCTTTTTCTTTTTGATTTATTTTCACTTTTCTATTTTTAGAACTTGGGGTTAGGGTTAGAGCAATGATTGATCACATCAGTCACAACTGATGGTATAATCACAACATTGATTATGAGATATGAAAGAAAGAAGTAGAAGGTTTTAGAAGAAGTAACATCATACAGCATGTATACCACATGTTGACCTCATGCCTTGTACATAGCTATTTAGGGTAGGGTGCACAGTAGTTAGCACAGACCATCTGAATAGGTATATAAGATAGTTTACTTTGTATAAAGCTCTTTATCAAGTTCTCTTGTGTTTTACTCTAATACAAGAGTTTTGTTCTTTTATCCAACTCTAAGGATTTAATATTATAACAACTTATGCATGCTATATACATGGATCTAAGTGTCAAAAATGTAATGGACTACACAAACTCAAACACTACAGAGAAATAGCATAATGTTGCAAAGCTAACTTTAAGACAAACCCTCTGAGACTCAAAACTCTGAAAGAAGAACCCTATACACATTCCTTCAAATATGTTAATTGCAAAGGTAATCATCAGGCTGATAGTACTAACTGTCTATTCTGGAAGCATAGATTTAACAAGGAATAGTATAACAAGAAAACACAAGAGCTCCAAAGCCAATTCAATTTTCTCATCTGTGAGTGGGAGTAAACAATAATTTTAAAATTCCTCAACCTCTTTTCACTGAATATTTGAAAGAACAAACTACTCACTGAGACTATTCTAGAAAATAATAAAAATTTCAACATTTTATTTATCCAAGAACCTCTTTAGTTGATTATCCATCAAATTCTAAGCTTCATGTCTGAAGAAGACATCATTGGTACTCCTCATCACCCATCTTAAATCACATTTGCAAGAACATCTACCAACAACAATGATTATCCAAGAGTCATCACTTATATCAATGTCAAACTGATCAGTTTATACTTTTCACTAAGAAAAGACATTCTTGATCATCATGACATCAATCTCATTTCATTTTTCAATCATGGTATTATGTGTTTTGTTATTAACATTTATTTGGATAATCAACAGAATGCCTTATAGTATCTAAAGAATACTAAGATAAACTTGAACAATGTTCTAATCATAACAGAGAACTTAACATCAAAGACAATAATTAAGATCTGTCATACTTCTATCATACTCCCATTATTCATCACATAAAGATACACTTTATGAGGTAGCTGATAGTTTTAGCTTAGGACTATCAACATCCATCAACCTAGTACCTACTCAATATGTAGACAATTCTTAAGATTCAAGTTCAGTACTAGACCTAATGTTTCTCTAAGCAAGATCAGAGGAATTCAACAATCACATAATCTTATCAGATTTTTGAAGTCTATTAGATTATGCTCCTCTATTAGTATCCATTATCATAGAAGAAGAATTTATTCAAGAAAAGAAACAATTCATCATTAGGAATAATAATGAAGAAAAAGAATTTGTCAATGAGCTCAGGGATAAATTAGGCTCCATGGCAATAACCAATATCACCAGCTGCAAAATACTTGAAGACATAACTCAAGAATTCACTTCTATCATAGATAATCTTTGAAACAAATTTTCAAGACTAGTTAATATCACTAAATGATCTAAAGCATGGTAGAACAAAGATTGCAATGGAGACTTAGCCACATATCAAAATTCCAGAAAAAGAACTGACTGGATTAATTACAGAAAAACAGTAAAAATGGCTAAAAGTGTCATTTTTGACAGAAAAACTAAGAAATTGCTTTGTCTAACAAAAGACTATGAGACCTTATAAATTGGGTCAAGAAACACAAGCTACCAGCCACAAAATTCATCAAATTTAATGGCCTTCCATGTAATGATCTAGATAATTTGTGGTATGTATTATACTAATTATATAATTCAGCTCAGGATTGACCTATTGATTTGCAACTCCTTGATAAGATTCCTTTATGTCAATGAGTAGAATGGCCTCCTTTCTCTGGTGTGGAGCTTAAAGATGCTACCAATATATACAATAATTTGTCTACTCTAGGCCTAGATCACATCTTTTGGGGCTATCTTAAAGAGATATTGAACAATGTGAAATGCTGTTCTAATATTGTCAATATAGCAAATATATGTATCAATCTCAGTTATTGGCCATCTCACTTCATAAAATTCTTGTCTATTATCATTCCAAAACTGAATAAATCTTCATATGACATCTTAAAGGTCTTTCACTCTATTATGCTTTTCAATACACTATGAAAATTAATTAAAAAAGTGATAAGCAGGAGACTTCAAGTTTATACTATTGTATCAAATTTATCCATCCAAGTCAATTGGAAGGTATCAAATAGCATTCAACAACAGATGCTGGTATTTTCTTAATCCATCTTATACAAATGGATTAGATGAAAGGCCTTTATACAAGCATCCTTGTATTTAACATAGCACAATTCTTTCCTTCATTGAATCATTGTCTACTCCCCATGATTCTAACCAAAGTGGGTTTTGATTCAAATATATCTCTAATTATTTAATTAACAGACAAACCCAATATATTTGGAACTATTTCATATCTCTTTTTTTCAAAACTAATGTAGATATTGATCAGAGATCTTGTTGGTCAGGAATTTGCTCTCTCACTCATCCTTTCTGCTCTTTATATTGCTCTAATTTTTCATATACTAGAAAAAAGAACCAAAATTTTTTCAATTCCTATTCTAATTTTTTTCATGTCTTTTGTTGATGATGGTCTCCTTATTATTCAGGAAAAAAGCTTTGAAAAATCAAATACAAATCTCTTTTGTAGTTATAGTATCATTTCTTCTCTTTTTAGACAATTCAGTCTTGTTATCAAGTATAATAAGTCTGAAGTTTTTAATTTCTCCAGATTGACAAAGAACTTTAATCCTCCTCTACTAGATCTAAGACCTTTAGGAGGCACTATACTCAAACAGAAAGATACTTGGCAATATTTAGAATTCTTTGTTAACAGAAAACTCTTATTTTATCACCACACCCATTATTATGCCAACAAAGCTTTATCCATCATTAAGAGTATGAAGATGTTGTATAATTCAGTAAGATGACTTTCACTGATGCAAAAATGTCTCTTATATAAAACATTTGTACTTCCTATCACACTATACAGTTTTTAGCTCTGTTATTTTAAAGGAGCACCATTATATTATCCCCTCAAAAAGCCAAATAAAATGCAAAGAAGAGCAGCTCTTTAGATTGCAAGAGTATTTCATACATTACTATTATAGAGAGTTGAGGTTATTGCTAGTCTTATCTCCATTCATCTTTATCTTAACAAAATTAGTGGCTGACATTATCTCCAGATAGCATCACTTCCCAAGCAACATATAATCAACTCACTGCTGGATGAACATCACTCCAGGAAGCTATACCATATTATATATCTACAACTCATCTTATATCTAAACAACATATAAAATCAAAAGTTCTATAATAGATACCAATAATTACTTAAACAAAGTTTTTCCTTTTTTTAACAGTTTAAATAAAGAACTTTTTCCAGGTTTTCAGTTGATAGATATTTTCTCTGATTGATTTTATTTTATTTCAGTTAATCAAAAAGATTTTGATACTCTAATATTAAGTATAGTTTGCATTTAAAAGTGAAAGTCTGTGGAGTTAGCTTAAAGATACACAGAGTGTGGAAACTCTATGCAATGAGCTCAGCAATGTGGACTTGTTGGGATGATCTTGGCCTTAGCTTATGTGTTGTGCCTCCTATAAGCTATGTGGTTGCAATTTCAAAGTAATCACTAGCTTTAAATACATAAAATAACAAAAGAAGTAATTAAAACAGATCTCTGAGCAAGTGTTTCAGTAGTAAAACACTAAATAGGAGTTCAGATTTAAAGAAGAGAAAACTCTATATAAAGTCCAAGTAATTTTGTGGAGTTTGAAGGAGATAATTAGGCAATGGAAACAGATAAAGATAATCATGTATTTTGACTTAAATAAAGTCAAATAACTGCAGAATTATGATGGAATTAAGTCCATTATAAAGTATCAAACTACTAGCAGAGTTTTGAGCACAAATAAAGCCAAATAATGGTGAGGATTTGATATCATATTGAAATCAGACATGTTTCAAAAGTTTGAAATATGACACAAGGATACTGAAGCTAATATCCATAATGTTTTGGTCATGACTGGCAATTTTAATATTAGAGATAGTAGTTGGAATCCTTTGATTTCTTTTCATTTAGTTCATAGCAATTTACTTACTAACATTGCCAATTTTTTGGATCTTTTATTGTCAAATCTTACTAATCAGGTTTTGACTAGATATCTAGACAATATGAATAACTCAAACTTGGTCATTGATCTCATGTTTCTCAGGCCAAGTTCTTTTGAATTTGATAACTATACCATTTATCCTAAATTTCAATACTCATCTGATTATACCCCATTGATAGTTGACATTTCTATCATTAAAGAGTTCATTCCAGATAAACAATACACAATCATCAAAAACAGTGAAGAGGAGAATCATTTCATCACTGAACTCATAGAAGCCATTAAGAAGGTTGATACTAAACAACTAATAGACAAAGAATCTGTGCAGTTCAAGAATTTACAAACAAATTAGATATTATTTGGTATAAACATTTAAAATATGTTAATATTATAAAACACTCCAAAGCTTGGTATAATGAGGATTGTCAATCAAAAATAGCAAAATACAGAATGTCCAAACAAATAGACAACTGGAAAGCATTTAGAAACACTATCAAGAAGATGAAACAATTATTCTTTAATGATAAAATTTAAGAAGTAGCTTCAAAAAACTGAAGATCTTGGAAACTCATGAATTGGGTCAAGAAGTAGAAACTTCCAGCTATTAAAGCTTTACAATATAACAGATAACCATGCTTAGAGCTAGATGATCTATGACAACCACTCTATCAATTATTCAACTTGGCACAAAATCAACATGTCAATCCTAATATACTTAATGAAATCTCATCCAGGCCTATTATGGCATGGGCCTCTTTTTCAATTGAAGAATTCAAAAGTGCTATCACCAAGTGCAATAACTTGTTCACATTTGGTCCAAATAGGGTATCTTAGAAACATCTCTCAAAGTAATTGTCAAAGATGATTTATATTCTTAAACAAATTGCTAATACATGTATCAACCTAAGCTATTGGCTATCACACTTCAAAATGTTATTATCAATCATTATTTCTAAGCCTAATAAGGCCTCTTATGATTTGTCCAAGATGTTTCAACCTATCATCCTATTGAATATGCTTGGAAAACTTATCAAAAAAGTTATTGGGAAAAGACCTCAATTCCAAGCTATATCAAATAACTTTGTGCATCCTAATCAGCTGGGTAAATATTAAAACAGTAGTCAACTACTGATACAAGTACTTTCTTAACTCAATTAGATTGGATCAAAAATCTTTAAACAAGTACACTGGCATTTTATATTACTCAGTTCTTCCTATTGTTAAATAATTGACTTCTTTTACTGATACTGGATAAAGCCAGGTTTGATTCAAGAATATTCTCATTCTTCTCTAACTATTTAGTAGGCAGAAAAACACAATACTTATAGAACAATTTTTCTTTTTTATTTTTAAATGTTAACATTGGTGTAGGACAAGGCTCAGCTCTTTCTTCTGTTTTATCAGCTCTATATATTTCTCCTATTTTCCATATTTTTGAAAAAAGAGCTAAAAATCCAAAAATTCCAGTTTCATTCATATCTTTTATAGATGATAGACTTTTTGTATGACAAGAAAAGACTTTGGAAAAGTCAAACTCTCATCTTTTCTATAATTACAATGTTGTTTCTTCCCTTCTTGAACAGTTCAGTCTTATTACTAAACATAGGAAAACTGAAGTTTTTTTATTTTTATAGATTATAAGGGGTTTTTGACCTCCCACTGTTAGATCTCAATTGACTTGGAGGTCCTGTTTTATATCCCAAAGATACTTGGTGTTATCTTGGATTTACTTTTGACAAAAAGCTTTTATTTCAGCAATATATCAAGTTTTATTCTAACAAAGCTCTATCAACTGTCAAGTGCATGAAAATGCTTAGTAATTCCACATGTAGACTACTTCCTCAGCAAAAGTATCCTCTCTATAGAACTTGCATACTCCCTATCACTCTCTATGGATTTTATTTGTGACAAGATATAAAGAAGAGCTGCTTTATGGATCTTAGAGGCTTTTCACACTTCTCCTACTCTAGAAATCAAAGTAATAGCTGGATTAGCTCCCATTCATCTACATCTTCAAAAACTTAGTGAACAACATCAACTTAAAATGTCTACTCTTTCTAACAATCATGTTATCAAGTCTCTTTGCAAAAGAAAACATGTAGAAAACACTACTCTTTATTATCTATTGCTAGAAAATATGACTTCTAAGCAATAACTAAGGATTGAGAGTTCTGTTATAGATGTCAACAATCATCTCAATGAAATTTTCTCTAGGTTTTTGTTTAATTGATGTTTTTTCTAGATACCTTTCTTTCTACTATGCAAATCATAGAAATAAAAAAAACAAGACCACTCATATTCACAATCTTGATGAGTATGTTTTTAATGCTTTGACTGATTCCAAATCTGTTATTGTAATCTCAAATACTAGCATTAAAAATAATGTTGCTATATCCATCATGTATGTTTACTTGTTCTTGAATTCTATTAAGAAAATAATTCATCATACAGTCAACATTATGACTATAGAAGCCAAACTAGTTACTATCAGGTGTGGTATTAACTAAGCTATCCAAATCCTAAATATCTCTCATATTATCACTATTACAGATGCCATACATATGGCTCATCAATTCATTCCTACCAACATCAGTTAATAGCCATATCAAAAGAACTCAGAGAATTCTTTATTAAGAATTCCTCAAATTCTATCAATTTTTGGGATTGCCCAAGTAACATTAAATGGTTTTTTCACTCCATAGTTAACAAAAAGACAAAGGATTTTAACCTCACACCATTATTCTTATGTAGATCATCTTGGGACTTCAAAATAAAAAGTAAATGCAATGATATCTCAAAACTAATATTTCAAGTATCTAACACTAAAGGTAAACATGTCCTCAACCTTTTAGATGATGACCTCTACTCTATAGAACCTTCATATACTAAAGGAGGTTCATAAATCAAGTACTTCAGACATTCTAACTTCTTATATATACAAGCTATAAGAGTTATAGTTAATCATACTTTTATAGGAGAATACCATTTTTATTTTTCTCCAAACAAGGACTTCAGTTGTCTATATGGGAACTATCTAATAAATTCAAGACATTATATCCTTTATAATTGTAGGAGATTCAACAATTATTAGAATCTGAAACAAGATACTATTAATTATTATATACCAAGTCTATCTGTTTAGAAAATACATCTCTGTGGTGATACTACTTTCTCAACCTCTATTATACAAGTCTGTATTCCACAACAGCTATCTTTTTTGTAACATACTCTTGTAGTAGTGATGCAATAATCTGGCTATCTTGTCTTCTATAATAGAGATACTTTTATCTAACTTGGCCTTCCATGGCAAAGTCCTTACTCCTGTTAGTGTCTCACCACTGAAACCTCTACTTAGGACAATAAGGACTATACTACTAAAACCTTAAGCATCTTTTATAGTTCTAAATTGTATATAAGATTAGTAGTTACACTGTAATTTGCTAGTCTGATAATTAACAAAGATAACTCTTATTGAACTCGATCTCCAGTGCTCAATAGCAACACACCAATTAGTACTCATTTCTATCTCAGACTTCTTTCTCTTGTTTGAAGTTATAACTACACAGTAGATAGGTGGTGTGGCACATAAGCTAAAACCAAGGTTGTTTAACAAGTCTGTACATTTTTGAGCCAATCTTGTAAACTTTCACCTCTGGTGTAAACTGTGCCTAATAGTATTATCAAACTTCTAAGTTTGCTATTGCTTTTGAGCAGTTTCATCTGCTAAATCTTCTATTACAGTTTTGCTTGGAAAACAAATTTTCTGTACTTCAAGTCTAATAGCTTTTTCTTACTATAACTTTTCCACCCATTCAAGGTCAAATTCAGTCCCACCACTTGGAACATCCTTCAACACAATTTTATATTTCAGCAATAATCTTGTATATCTGCCTTTGAGCCTCCATGAGTGCTCAAGTGTTCTGCTTTTCTGATTCTGTAGATAGATTCTCAGTCTCCTCTTCTCAGTTTCTTTTGACTCTGCATTTTGAGTATGATAGGTTTCTCTGGACTTGGACGCATACTTAGTAGGTTGTTCATAACCAACCTTTATCTAGATTTCATTTCTGATCTCTTCTGACTGTAATAATGTCTCTATCTACCTGTGAAGGGGGTTTCTGTTCTCTGAGGCCCCTAAAACTGTAGGCTACTTGTTATAGATAGTCTGCCATGGACTACGATCAAGTACTGTGTAATAAATTGATGAACAAAAAAAAAAAAGCATAGAAATAATAGTAGTCTGAGGAAGGTTGGAAAACACTTCCTTAAGCTGCAACAAGTGCAAAAAGTCCTCATGAGATGAGGCAGAAGCAAATCTTTGAGTCTGCTGGAAGACATTAGCTTTGATAGCCTAAGCAAATAACTTGGCCTTGAGCTTAGGCTTAGAGGCCAAGAGAATAGGAGACGGTGTCATCTGGGCTTGAATGGTCTTAGAGGTCGTTGTGACTGGACGAGTGGTCACAGCCTTGAGAAGAGGGAAAGCCCTTGACACAAGTGATGTCTTGCTCCTAGAGTTAGAGGAAGGAGAGAGAACTTTGCGCTTTTTGTTAGTAACCAGAGTGAAAGTGACTTCTTCAGCCTCTGGTGTATCAATAGCCATCTCAACATCAGGAGAAGGAGTTGGAACAGGAACAGGACTATAGACAGTCCTCATAGCTTCCACAAGAGTAGGAGCATCAGGTTGAGGTGAGATCTTACAGCGATCCCAACTAGTCTTAGAGACAGCCTGAAGTAATCTCCAGACATAAGAGTTAATTTCTAAGACAGAGGAAAACTGTTCAATAGAGTGACCCTTGAGAGGGCGCTTTTGAATAAAGTATGCAAAACACCTTAGTGAGGTAGCAAGTACCTTAGCATCAGCCTCAAGGTGCATGTCACAGCCAGACAGTGATGTCATATGGTAATCACCATCCCACAAGTCAGTATCATGTGTGACATGGTATGTGACAATGTGTTACTGTTATGCATCACATCACATCCCTTCCTAATTGGGGAGCTAACTCAGTTAATCTATGGATCATGTTGAAAGGTCCAAGCATAAGGGCTTGGAGAGCTGTTTCTAGCCCAAAAACCAAGTTCTTGCCCTCCTCAGCAGATACCTGGTCATCCCAGCTCATGGTAGATGCTTTCCCTTCAGGAATAAGAGTAGAAAAAGCAGCAGAAAGCTTTAGAGAAGGCAATCTTTTGGACAAAGTTTAGGACCTCCCTTATGGGAAACTCTATTGAAACCACAGAAAGTGTTCAGTAGAGAGCTATCCCCCACCTACTAATCCCTTTGTACTGTCATGTCTAGTAGCCTTCTTACTAGGAGACCTCCTTATTTGGTCTACAGTCTAGTCTGTTCAACAGCTGATGGTAGGCTGAGCCTTTAACCAACAATCTCCCCATTATGGGTGCATCTAGGATTAGATCTAACTTAATAGCCTAAGCCTGCCAAGTAGGTTGGCATGGAGTTGCACCCATGTAGTACTCTAGATGGGTTTTCCTACATCCTGGTGATTCCAACACTCTGGCTTCAACTTGAGCCTGAACTGGTCATTATTATACCAGCAGACCAACAGTAGATATAGATTTCTCGAGCCAGAGAAGAAAAACTACCCTATTCTACTATGGCCCAGTCCTGGCAGAGGTGCTACTCTCTGCTGTATCTTCCTGTCCCCTAGCAGGTGGTTCACTTATGCCTATAGGTGTGGATCCCCTATCTGTCCAGAGTCACTGCCTTGCCACCTACCAACCTAATGAGTGCCCCAGAACAGGTCTAGACTAGGAGTTGTTTCCACAGTGTGACTAACTACCTCTAAGTTGTACAACCTAGAGATATAAGGTATTCTGTTTCTATCCTAGCTCCACCAGCCAAGTTTATACCAAACAGTGAGCTGAGCCCTTAACCAATTAGCCCTCCAGAATCTGATCTAACTAAGTGGGTTTATGCCAAACAGTAGGCTAAGCCTTGAACCAATCAGCTCCCCAGAATTGGATTGTTATTACCCTCATTCCCTATCTTATATTGACCTATCCTTTTGGTCCCAGTTATAGGTATTACCAGACATAGCACTCGCAATGAGAACTAGTCTGACTACTTGGCCTTACAAAATTTACAGATCCTGCCCCCCTAGGGAGTCTATTACTAGACCTTGCATCCTGGCAGCAGTAATGCTCACTAGTCCTATGATATACACCAATTATAGGAACCAAGAACCCCAGTGGTTTGCTTTGCTATATGATATTACTACTACATGATTGCAAAGTTAAGGTATTTGCACTTGAAGGGAATTGAACCCTCAATCTTTTGAAGACTTACTCAAATGCTCTTACCAGATCTTCAGTAATGAAAACCACTAGGCTACTAGGGCCTTTGACTAGGAGTTGTTTCCACAGTGGTTTGCTCTTCCAGAGCATACCTCAGCAGCCTTATTGGCATGCCACTGCTTGTCAAAGCAATGGCACCAGAAGGAACACTTGTTGTCAGCAGAGTGATCTCCCTTGCAGTTCAGACACTTGAAAGTGTGAGGACAAGGTGCACCAGCTATAGTTACCTCCCTAGGAGGGTTAGACTTGGAATTAGCCTTGCAATACCAAGCCAACAGTCTGTGGTTCTCAACTCTGTGAGAACCACCACATTTCTGACACTTAGTGCCTTGAGTGTGACAGGCATGTGTTGAATGTCCCCAGCACCAACAATTGCAACACTGGACCACTCCAGGATGTATAGCAGTTCCTCTAACTGTGGCAGTATGATGCCCAAAATTAAATAAGTGGTTAATGAGTGTCTTACCCTTGGATCCCTTCTAAGAGTCCCAAATATCAATCCAGATAACAGACATGTCAGAGCTGGGTGAGGCCTTTATAATGTGAGGCATAGAGGCCAATGTGACACCCTTAAATAGAGGAGAGCTAGAAAGAGCTTCTGCCACCTGGACAGGAGTAATAGGAAGAGATGTCTTAGAATTCCAATAGGAGATGCCTAAGACCTTCAAAAAAAACTTGGATTGAGGTAAGTGAGGCTCTACCTCAGCAACCTTACTAAGACCAGTAGTTTTCTTCAACCACTGCTTAATAACTTCCAGCTCTGCTACAGAGGCAACAGAGTTGGTAGACATGGACACACTATCCCATATCTTGCATACTGACTCAACCCTAAGCTTAGAGCAAGCACTGACCAAGCTCTTGTTACAGGACTTAACTACAGATGAAGCATTGGCCATCACCATCTCAGCAGCAGCTGAAGTGAGTAGTATCAAGACCTGATACCTGGTAGGTTCCTGGGTTGTCATTTTAAGTGTCCTTGAGATAGCAGGACAACTAGGGCTTCCTTGAGAGGCCCTTGCAGCACCTAGGCTCACCTAGTGCATAGGAATAATAGTAGCTTGAGGAAGGTTAGGAAATGCCTCCTTTAGCTGAAGCAATCGCAGAAAGTCCTTATAAGATGAGGCAGTTGCAGCCTAGGCAAATAATTTGGCCTTAGGCTTAGGCTTGGAGGCTAAGGGGACCAGTGGAGGCCTATTTTGAAGCTGAGCAGGCTTAGAGGTTGTTGAAGCTGCTACAGCTGAGGAAGGGTAAATAGCAGCTAGTTTTGAAGCTGTACTAGTGATTACTGCCTTGGGAGCAGGGAGAGCTCTTGAAACAAGTGGAATCTTATTCCTAAAGTTAGTAGGAGAAGAAAAAGACACTTTGGCCTTTCCTTTGCTCCT
>JAJOHK020000896.1:0-18123 GCA_022457215.2 Leucocoprinus gongylophorus
TCAATTCCTTAGTAGTCCTTTGTGTTGGGTAACTACATAAAAAAGTTAGGGGATTGATACTCCATACATAATTCCTCCTGTATGCACAGACTGCCATTGTGTCCTATATAATAAATTGTTGACTTAAAAAAAAAAAAAAAAAAAAAGCAACCAAACATAGTACTCATCTTCTCTATATATAACCTGTGAAAATTGTGAATTCTCTCTTGACCTAACTGTTATATGGAAACCATATATATTAATTGTCTGTCTTTCAATGGCCATCACTTACAGACTGAAAGCCCTTGAATGACCATAAGAGTTAGAATACCTAAAGGTTCATGCTAATAATCATTGACATGCAACAGAGGTTTTCATTGCCCAGGGAAGATATTACAACTGGAGTGGATGTGGACAGTCCCTAAGTTGTACCACCATGGCAATGATAGGGAGGATGTCATATTACAGATCATAGAGTACATAGAATTTCTAGAGGGTGAACAATAGGCTTACATGCATTGTATACCATGAGTAGAATATAGCATACTGATAAGATTTGGCCAGCATCATGGGAAGAGTTGAGGAGATGCTTGATCTAAGGTATCATGATATAAATATACTTGTATCTCTATGAATACTGATTATATATATATAATGTATAATATATTATTAGAGATGATAGGAATCTGTCTAGTTATTTCTGAGATAATAACTAATGAAACTTATAGTTACTAATATCTAATATCTCAGTAATCTATTATTACTTTTGTATATTCCTATCATATACTATCAAACATCTGTACTCTTCCCATTCTCTTCTGATATGGATCATACTCTATTCTATCATTCATCAACCAAAGAACCAAACCTTATATCTCTTATCAATTCCATGGAGTTCCAAGGAGTGATCTTTATAATATCTGATAATCTGGAGTATGTGTAGCAGTAGAGTATAATTAGATTACTACTTCTGTATTTAAGAATGTTAGCTACCATATACCATTCTTTAGTCTTATAATCAACTTTGATTATGCTATACTCACTCTAAGTATATCTGAACCTTCCTTTCTGAAATATAACTATGTAGTAAGCCAGACTAGGTGCAATAATCTTTTGTTGAAGCTAAGATTGTCTTATTGTCAGGAGTACAGTATGAAGTACATATATAGTATCAGCCAGATGTCAAAGCTAAGCTTGACATTACATACTTTTATTATAACTGGTTCAGTGGCTGGTCTGTTTCTAATATTATATATGTATTGTAGAGAGAAGAGTCATTAAGCTATGTAACATTAGCTTTTAACTGTGTACTAAAAAATTCAAAGGGGATGATATTATTTTTAGGAATTAATAAAAGGTGTAGAAATAATAATATAGAATAAGATTAGAACATATAAAACCCTAAAAAGAGCTCTTGTAAATGGAAAAGAATGAAGTTAGAAAGGATATTAAAAGGAATATATGAGTAATATCTGCTCATGAATGTTTTTCCTTGCTAACACACTCCTAAATAGTGAATCTTATACTGTGTAACAAGTTTTTTTGGAAAACCTAATAAATACATTGCAAAGCTTCTTAAGAGCCTCTAACAATACTATTCATCCCAGATGATGCAACTCTCAAAACCTGTATTCTATCTTTACCCATAGTCAACTCATAATATCTTTTTAAGCTACTACTCTGGTCTCTTCATCTTTCTAGGCTACTACTATTGTAGATCTTGATAACTTGTATAATAATATCCGGTTTATAATTATACAAAATGAGACACTTTAGGTATCAGGATTGAAGAATGTGGACTTAGTTTTTTCTTTATTTTCTTTCTCATTTTATTTTCCTTTCAAGTTATTTTTTCTATTTTTAGAACTCTAGGATTAAGGTTAGAAGTGATTGATCACACTGTCACATCAGTCACATCTAATAGTGTGGTCACAATATTGATCATGGAACTTAAGAGAAGGAAGTAGAAGGTTCTGGAACAAAATGATATCATACAATAGGGACACCACATGTTGGCCTCATGCTTTACACATGGTTATTTAGGGTAGGGTGTACAGTAGCTAGCATGGACCATCTGTAGGAGTATATAAAGTAGACTATTTTGTAAAGAGCTCTTTATTGAGTTCTCTTGTGTTTCTCTAATACAAGAGTTATTCTTTTATCCAACCCTAAGAATCTAAGATCATAACATTAGGAATACCTCTGTTATCTGATAGAATACTAGTTATTAGACATATCTAAGCTCCTACTCAAGAATGGAAAAATCCATATGCTATTGGCAAATGATCTTTGTATACATGCTTTGTAATACTACCACAATTATATACTCATAGAACATTTTAGGCAAAATAAGATACTAGAACTCATCTATCATAAATATCAAGAGTTTCTGTAATTCTTGTATTACTTACATAAGATCCAAACTACAATGTCAAAAGCTATATGAATTACTCAAACAGCTTCCAATCTCCATGAATTTCATTAAAAATTCTCCTTCTTGTTCAGATATAACATAATTCTGGTCATAATCAATTATCTCTCCTATTACTCTACATAAGCTAGCTAAACTGTTTGTAATCTACATCTTCTCCAAGTATGGTGTTCTATTTTATATCACTTCTAATTATAGATCTCAAACTTTTTCTAATTCCTAGAAATTACCCTCAACATATAACTCTACTTTACTTTTATATATCATCTCAAGAGAGACAGCCAAATGAAATATACTAACTAGATGTTAAAACAGTACCTTTGTATTCACTGCAACTACTAACAGAGTAACTAGTTAGACCTTCTCTTACTTGCAAAATTTATATACAATAATATACTAAGCACTATTACTAAGGTATTACCATTCTTTATAAACAAAAGTTACCACTTAAGTATTAATACATCCAGAACAAGATGTTTTTTTATTCTCTTATTGGGGACTTAAGGTTAGGGGTTAGTGTGAAATCACATGACACTGTCATTGTCATATTGTCACATGATCACATAGCATATAGAATATTATAAAAGGTCTTAGAACAAGATAATATCATATAATATATATTACATATATTGAACTTAAGAAAAATATATGGTTTTTTAGGGTAGGCTAATGGAAGTGTAGTATGTACAAGGTTCTTATACTTAACTCACTCTAAAGTCTTGTAATCATAACAACTATAGATCTTGACAAACTATAAAGCACCTTGAAAACAAAGATATCTATTGTATAACAATAGTATTAATAGTCAGTGAATACATACAAGACCTCAGCCTCAAATTTCCAGATAGAACAACAGATATTTATTGGAGCACAGTTCTTCTATGCTATATGACTCTCAAAAAAGCTGTTAGAAAAATATCTAGGTCTATTTGAAATTATTGGTCAGGCTAGTATCTACTCATTCAAAATCTATTTTCTAAGATTAATGTATGCTGTCTATCTAATATTCCACATGTCTATACTTAAACCTATAATGTCTAGCTTTCCCAGCTGATACAAACCCCATCTCTATCAGTTGTAATATATAGTGAACCAGAATATGAGATCTTCCAGATTATTAACTTAAAAATTGACTATAAACAGATATATAAGCTACTATACAAGGTTATCTGGCTAGAATATGAAACATAGAAGAAGAATATGACTGGCTATCCATATTTGAACTTGCTGTACTGAGTTAATCTATCTATAAGATAGTCAGAAAAGAAGTCTACAATATAGTCTGAAAATCTAAAGAGTCTAAGAATCAAGATCAGCATACTGTGGTTTAAAGAGAGAAAGAATTTCACAATATCAAATGCTACTATTGTCAGAATTGCAAGAAGTGGACTTAGTTCTTTTCTCATTTTCTTCCTATTTTCTATTTTCTTTCTCAATTTATTTTTCTTTTCTCTATTTTTAGCACCCAGGGTTAGGGTTAGTAATGACATAGGTTACATAGCACAGAAAAGATTTTAGAAGGATGATGTCATACCACAGGCAAATCTCATAGCTAATACATAGTTGTTTAGGGTAGGATAGAAATAGCTAGCACAGACTATGGGGATTCAGTATATAAAAGTAGACTATTCTGTACAGAGTTCTCTATCGAGTTCCCTTATGCTATCCCAATACAAGGTTACCTCTTAACCTAACTCTAAGGGCTTTGAGTTATAACAACTATATTATTTTGAGTTTCTTGGTTTAGGCAGCTCAAACCAAGTATATTAGAAAATATCAGTATTTTTAGTGGACTATTGGATCATATCTTCAAGCTGGTTAGAATGAAGAACACTCTGCTTAATAGTATCAAACTGGAGTTACATAGCAATCATCCTCTCAATGAGCTTGCAAAACATGTTAAGCAGATTAGTAGACCTGAATACCTTGAGACAGAAAGTACTGGAATGGAGTGTACAAGACTATAAGAGTCTGCTAAGTCTCTCAAGGCTTGGCCAGCTATAGGATGTAAAGAGATAGATAGATCTCATTGAGCATCTCTAATGTTGAAGTCTTCTCCCATATACAACAAGTTGGAGATGTTTGGAGGCACTAATGGTCTTGCTATCTATCAAAAATGTATGACAATGGTATTACTACCTCTAATTGGGAAGATCTGTCATATATTCATTAATAATATTATTACATGATCTTGCTCAATTAAGGAACATGAAGTCAACATTTAATAAGTACTACAAGCACTCTGAAAGACACACCTTTATTGCTCACCCAAAAAACAGACCTCTTTGCTATGGAAATATTTTTTTCTAGAACACATCATTTCAGACAAGGGTATCTAAGCAGACCCAAACAAGATTGACAGGATTATGGATTGGCCAATACCAAGATTTTTATCAGAAGTATGGAGATTCCTAGGTCTTGTATGATATCTAGCAACCTTTATATCCCATGTCACTAAATACACTGCTGTATTGGATATACTAGTTAAGAAGGCTTATGACCAGAAGTTCCTAGAATGGATATTAGAACATCAGAAGGCTTTTGAAGCCATCAAACAGATTAAGACCAGCATGAATTGCTTAACCTCCATTAGTTATAACTCAGGGGGAAATATTTATATAACTACTAATACAACATATTTAGTAATAAGACAGTTCTTTCTGGTTTTGGAAGTATTCAAGTATATAGTGATCAGTGTAGACTGAGAATTTTACTCTAAGGAGATGAAAATGCTATTTTTTCAGAGCCCAAATGATCATGAGCATTTCTTACTTATGTATTGGGTAGTTGTACTCTGCTGAAATATACTTTGAAGAGTTAAAGGCTATAGGATAGGCTAGTTATTCTGAGATGGGAAACTTTATAACAAACACTATTCCACCTGGCTTATAATACTCTGGGATATTTCAGCTTCAACAAATATTATGAAGTACTATAAGGAAGCTACTTCTAGCCTCAAATATGCTGAGACCCAAACAACTTATATTCTCTCTTGTACAGACTGTATGCAAAATAAGAGTATGATATCCAAACCAGTGGGACTATTACATCCTCTCTCTGTTTCCAACAACTACTTTGATAGCATTAATATAGATTTCATGAGCCCACTATCTAAAGTTGAAGGATATAATATGCTAATAATAGTAACTGACTGAATAAGCTCAGCAGACATCTACTTGATTTCATGCTATACTACTAACACTGCTTTAGCAATAGCACACCTCTTTTTTAATAACTAGTACTATAAAAATAGACTTTCTTTAGAGATTATATTCAACTGAAACAAACTTTTTGTTAGTCAGTTCTAGAAGAAGCTATATAAATAGACTGGTGTCAAACTCAAAATATTATCAACATACTGTTACAACTCAAAGTTCTTAGAGTGAGATAATAAGATAAAACCTTGTATTAGAGTTTAACACAAGAAAACTTAATAGAGTTCTTAGTACAATGTATTTATCTTTATATACTAACTACTGATGATCTGTGCTCTACTTCTTTAGCTTATCCTAAATGACCATATGTTAGTTGTGAGGTTAACATATATTATGTATATTATATAATATTATTATTCTCAAATCTTCTGCTATACTCTTTGTAACCATATAATTAGATGATTGTTGCTGTGACTGTGTCATGTGACAGTTGTGTGACAGTGTGAAAGTAATATCAGGCTAAATTCTAACCTCTGTTCCAAGAATAGAAAATAAAACATAAAGAAATAAAAGTGAAAAAGATTTTTAGAAAAAGCTTAAGTCCAAACTTTATAACTCTGATATTACCCCTCTTTCAAAGTTTATACTCCTGGAAAAACTTGCTTCTTCTCTCTATATTATTTTGTCTTTCTCTTTCCACTTCTCCCAATTTCTTTCCAATTTCTTTAAATATTCATTCTCAAACTTTCCATCATCCCACTCACATAGCATCTTTACCATATACTTTCCTGGTAGCTCTCTTCTCCTTCTCTTTCTAAACCTCTACCCTGTCTATTCTTTCTTGTTTTCTAACTTCTGCATTTACTCTTCCCTTAAACTCTGCTACTACCTCTTTTACATTTTCCAAATCCTCCTCTCTTTTCCAACTATTATATTCCACCATAAATCTCTTCTATCATACCAAATACTTTACTACTCCCCTCAATTTTCTTTTATTTAGTATTTTCTCTACTTCCCACTCTTCAACTTCTTCTACTTCTACTAGTTTTACTTCCTTCTTTTTCTGTCCCTCTACTTGTTCCTTATATCATACTGCTTAACTGATATTTACTACCAGATGAACTCTCATTAAATCGGGCAGTTGTAATTTGACTATATTGGTAGATATTATCTCATCAATAGTATATAGTCTTACATATTGGTCCACTAATTTCTATGCTGGCCTTTCTTTGAATACTAAATCTTTCATACTTAACATCACCCTATCTTCTACTTTTCATACTTCTACTTTCTTTCTTTCTCTATCTGCTTGCTATTTCACCTCCTCTTATGCTTTTTTTAAAGCCACTTCTGCTTCTTCCTGTATCCTTCTCATCCTTTCTGCAAATCTATTGCTTTCTCCATCTTTTCCTTCCTTCTCAGATCTACTCCCATCCTTAGATCTCTTCCATAGTTCAACATAAATAAAGACACTTTAGTTGTTGAGTATGCCTTGTTATTAATCACAAATTTGGCTGATGCTAGCCATTCTGGCCAGTTATTTTGTCTATGATTCACAAATAATTGGAAATATTGTTCCAACTTCTGATTTATGTGTTCTATTTGTCTATTCGTTTGGGGATGGAATGACATCAACAGCTTTGTCTCAATATCTAACATACTATTCAACTTCTTTATCATTTCTGCTGTGAACTGTGGTCCCCTGTCCAACACAATACTCTCTGGTAACCTATATAATTTTCATATGTTATCTCTGAACAATCTTACTAATCCTTCTACTAATGTCCCTTCTGTTGTTGCCACAAAATATATCATCTTGGACAACCTATCATAGACTATTAGGATCATATCCTTCCCAGCTACTAATGGTAACTTCATAATAAAGTCCACCATTAGATATATCCATGGTTTTTTTGGAACCTCATTCAACTTCAACTTTTCCACTAGTACCTCCATCCTATTTTTCATTTTCTGACACATATTACAACCTTTCACATATTTTCCTATATCTTTTGTTATCCCTGGCAACCAATAATTCCTTATTACTAACTCTGTTATCTTCCACTTTCCTCCATGTCCTACTACTAGTACATCATGGTGCAACCAGATTATCTCTACTCTCAGCTTCTTGTCCTTCAGTACATACATCTTTTCTTCCTTTAATACTAGCTCTCCTTTCATCTGCCACTTATCCTCTCATGATACTTTTACTAATATTTCTACTTCTAGTCCTTCTATTACTGCTTCTGATATGCTATGTAGCTAATAGTCCTTTATGAATACTTGATTCTCATTGTCCTTTTCTATACCTACTTTCCAGTCCAGTCTTCTACTTAATCCATCTGTCTTTCCTATTTTTGTTTCCAGTACATGTTTTAAAGTAAAGTTAAATCTTAACAAATACAGAGCCTAATGTACTTGTCTTCTGTTCAACTTTTGTACTTTCATAAGGTATTCTAAATTCTTATGGTTTATCCAGACCTCAAACTTGAGTGCCTTCCAACAAATGCCTCCAATTTTCTAACCCCCTTATGACTGCTAACATCTTCTTATCATGAATCTCATAGTTTTTCTCTATCTCATTTAGAGATTTTGAGAGGAATGCTACTGGCTGCCATTTCCTGTCTTTGTATTCCATAGATAATACCTTTCCTATTGCATAATATGATATATCCACTTCCATTCTCATTTTTTTATCTAAGTATTGTACTGCTAACACTAGTTCTTTTGTAAATTTCTCCTTCAGTTCTCTAAACACATTTTCCTGCCTTTCCATCCATTCCCACTTCTGATCTTTCCTTACCATGTCATGTAATGGTCTAGCTATCACTGCAAAATCCTTAATAAATTGACAATAGTAATTTGCCAACTTTAAGAATTTCTGTATGTCTTTGATCTCTTTTGGAGTTGGCCAGTCCAAAAAACCTTTCACCTTCTCTTTCTCTATCTTGATCCCTTCCAGTCTTATTATACTTCTAGAAATCCTACCTCTCTTATCTTCTACTTACATTTTTCTGGTTTTACATACAAATCATTTTCTACCAACCTTCTTGCTACCTCTTTTACCAACTCATCATGCCTCTCTTCTCTTTCCATCCCAATGATTATATTGCCAATAAAGCTCACCACTTTCCTAGTGTTGATGAGATTCCATAGAATTTTGTTAATCATAGTCTAAAAAGTCACAGGTAAGTTCATTAGTCCAAAGAATATCACTATTGGCTGAAATGACTCCTATGGTGTTGTAAGTGCCACCTTCTACTCATCTCTCTTCTTTATCTATATATTATTATAGCCTTATCTTAAGTACATCTTTATAAATACTTTCTTCATACCTATGTTCTCTACAAAATCAAAGATAAAGAATAATTTTTCTTAATCATCCATTTGTTTAAATATCATAGTTCTACACCATTTGCTTCTTACCATCCTTCTTTTCTACAAAAAACACTAGTACTATTTGAGGTGGCTTTGAAGGCCTGATGTACCCTTTCCTCAGTTGTTTTAATATGAAATTATACATCTTCTCTCTCTCTTTTCTTGACAGTGGATATACCTTTCCTTTCCTTGGCACAAATCCTTTCTTTGTATCTATTATATAGTTCCAGAGTTTCTTTGTGGGCATTTGTTCACTGGCTTTCTTGCCAAAAACATGGATTCACTTATGGAATCTTTCTAGTACTAACCTCTTTGTCTCCTCCTCTGACTTCACTGCTTTTTTTCCCTTGTCCCAAATCTCCTATTCTTCTGCTACTTTCCTTACTTCTATCTTCCTTTCTTTCTGTGGTTTTTTTCTTTTATTTTCTTTCCTCTCTTCCCATTTCTTTTCTGCTTCTTCTTTCTCCTTTTCCTCTTTCTTTTTCTGCATCCTAACTTCTCTTGCTTCAGTCTCCACTACTTTCCACATTCTTCTGGATATCTTGCCATCTTTACTTTCTTTATTCTCCAGTCAATCTCAGGGTTGTAGTGAGCAAGCCATAGCATTCCCAAGATTATGTTCCACTTCTACCCCTCTATTACATCTATCTCTGTCCTCTCTCTGTGCCTCTAGTAATAGATGTTCACTTCTACTGTATGTTCAATTGGTTCCTTCTTATTAAAGAAGCCATTCACATTATTCACATATATGGGTCTTTAACTTAAACCCCTACTTTCTTGCAAACTCCAAACTTATCACCAATCCTATAGCTCTACTATCTAATAACACCTCTACTGTTACTCCTTCCTGTGTATCAATCCTTTCCAGCCCAATCTTTACCATTACTTCTCTTAAGAGCTCTCTATTGTAAGACTTAATTGAGGAGTATTAAGTCTCACTCCCCATTTAAATTGTCCTGTCTATTTTCTCTTTCAATCATTCTTCTTTGTTTGTTATTCCTATTCCCATATTCTAGTCTTCTTCTTTTTCCAATTCTGTCTTCTGTTTCCCTGTTCTTACAATTCCTTGCTAAGTGTCCAAATCCCCCACAATTATAACAATTTTTATTTCCCTTGTCTACATCCATAGTATATAGGTTATGTTGTGCAAACACTGTCCTCTGATTGGGGTACACCATTACTACATTTGTTTATTCAACTCCTTCCATCAGGACAGGCCCTGCTGGTACTTGTTGTTAAGGGACCTCCTGCCTCTTTGGCCAAACTTGAGGCTATGGCATCTGTTGCCATTGTACTCCTATATTATACAACCTTGGAGCCTGTAGGCCTTACTCTTCTGAGTTCTTGCACAAATTCTTTCATCATCCTTCCTCCTTGCTCTAAACTTTTTAACTCTGCTACTTTTACTTCTTTATCATCTCCTTCTCCAAACTCCTTCTTGATATCTACCAAAAACTCTCCTACTGTCTTGTATCCTAGTAAACTTCTTTCTAAATCTTCCAATGTAATCTCTTTCTATATATCTATTAATTTCTCTTGCACATGTAACAAAATCCACTGAATCTATTCTTGTACTGCTGCCCCTCTCATCTTCATCCATAAATATAACTTGTATGCCATAACAAATCCTGAGACCTTTGCTAAGGTTTTATCAAACACTTATGTCTTAGCTACTTCTGTGCTCATTCCTCCTCCTTCTATTTCTTTTTTCTGAAGCTCCTGGAGTTATGTTTGCAGTACTGCAAGCTACTCCTACTGTTGCCATATAATAGCCTATAATTCTGAGCCATGTCAACTCATAGTATATAGTGGTAATAGTAATGAAGGCAGTGGGGTGAGTAGTGATGACTGCTATTCTGAGAGTACAGATCCTATGTTAGACTTGCTCTCTGACTTATACTCTGAACTTAATGTCTTCCTTTGTAAAGACTAGTAGCACTCTTCTTGTCCACCTCACCCTGTCTACTAACTACCTATGCTACTAACTACTGTTCTAATTGAATTTGTACACAAATATTCCTAAGGAGGGAATGCTTACTCTAAATGGAACTCATAGGAGAATCTATCATTCTTCTATATGGACAAGTCACAAGAGAACCTACTGTTAGGAACAAACCAGCCACTGAACCAGTTATGCTAAAAGTACACAATGTCAAGCTTAGCTTTGATATCTGGCTGGTACTATATATATACTTCATACTGTACTTCTGACACCTACAGTATGAAGCTTCTATACAAAAAATATCTACCATATCCATATAAGAGAGTATGTCTTCTTGTACCAGTGGACTTTGATACAACAAAATGACTAGGTTTCTCCCCTTAGTTAGTATATCTCTTATACCTAGAGCCTGGCAATTCTTCTTGATGTTGAGTATATTATCCATAGTCAAAGATGATAAGAAAGTAAGGGAAAGTTTGTAAAGAAAGCTCTATGTTGGGCAGTCTCAAGAATAGGAATTGAGTTCTAATATTATGACTCAAAGTCCTTAGAGTAAGACAATAAGATGAAATCTTGTATTAGAGTTGAACACAAGAAAACTTGATAAAGTTCTTAGTACAATATATCTATCTTTATATACTAACTACTGATGATCTGTGCTCTACTTCTTTAGCTTACCTTAAATGACCATATGTTAGTTGTGAGGTTAACATATATTATGTATATTATATGATATTATTGTGAACAAATCTTCTACTATGTTTCCTATAACCATATAATTAGATGATTGTTACTGTGACTGTGTCATGTGACAGTTGTGTGATAGTGTAAAAGTGATATCATACTAAACCCTAATCCTAGTTCCAAGAATAGAAAATAAAACATAAAGAAATAAAAGTAAAAAAGATTTTTAGAAAAAGCTTAAGTCTAAACTTTGCAACTCTAACACATACCATTCATAGACTGACAAAGCAGCAGAGTGCATAAATAAGACAATTAACCAGATGCTACATTTCTATATTAACCAGCAACATAAATAATAGGTAAAAGTACTTCTTCAAATACAGTTTTGCATAATGAACATGATCAACATATCTATAGATTACTCTCTTTTAACTCTGCTTAGATTTCTCTCTATAACTAGTTCTTTCTATTATCAAAACTATACATAGTACAGAGTTAGATACCTTTAAGGCAACCTTAATGCTTGAACAGCTTCAGAATTATATCAAAGATACCCAAGATTCTTTCATAATGACAAAGATTAGATAAGCTCACCAAGTAAATACTCACTGGGCAATTGAGGAAAGATATTATAAGGGAGATTTAGTTATGTTGAGCATAAGAAACTGCTGACAAGAATACAAATCTAAGAGAAATAAGCACTCTGTTTAACTTATACCCAGATATAATAGCCTGTGGAAAATAATCAAAACCTTTCCAGAGAAATCAGAATACACATTAGAACTACTAAACTTAGATAACATATTTCTTTCATTCTATACTAGTCAATTATACTATTTTCAACCTAATGATTCTATTTTTTTTCCCTCATAAAAACTTACTTAATCTGGACCAATCCTCTTTTCAGATGGTATAGAAGAGTAGTATATGGAATGTATTCTTAATGAGAAAAAAGTTGGATAGGAAAAGCAATATCTAGTAGTCTTCAAAAAATAGGGACTAGAACATAATACTTGGCTTCTAGGGATGGAATTATAAGACAACAAAGCTCTTGATGGGTGGGAACAAGAGAAGAGAGTTTAATTTCATGGAATAAAGGAAAGTATAATTCTAAAGATTACTACTTAACATTCAGCTTTAGTTTTTTGATATAATTTCATTGCTAAATAAGATTTTCTTTCTATTCTTGTCTAGTAATACTATTGATTATATATTACATAATTACCTAAACAATTACAGTTTTTTCTGTGATGCTTTTTTACATTCAGTATCATAGTCTTGAACACTTAGTGTCAAGTGAAGTTTACTCAAACTTACAATTACAGTTGGTTCAAAAGACCCTTCTGAAGTTATGAACACCATCTTCCACTTGTCCTCCTTCTTTATCCATATATTATTATAACCTCACCATAAATCTAATTTAATAAATAATTTCTTAGTACCAATATTCTCTATAATGTCTGAAATCAAAGGTAAAGGATAATTTTTCTTAATCATCCATTTGTTTAAATATCATAGTCCTATACCATATGTTTCTTATCATCTTTCTTTCCTACAAAAAACACCAGTGCAATTTGAGATGATTTTGAGGGTTTGATATACTCCTTCCTCAGTTATTCTTCAATAAACTCATGTATCTCTTCTCTCTCTTTCCTTTATAACAAATATACCTTCCTCTTCTTTAAATATTTTCTTTAACCCTATTGCATGATTCTACAACTTCTTCATTGGCATTTTCTTACTTGCTTTCTTTCCAAAGATCCACTTGTAAAATCTTTGAGGAGCCAATTTTTTGGCCTCTTCCTCAGACTTTGCCACTTTCTCCTCTTCATCCCAAATCTCCCATTCTTCTGCCACCTTATTTACTTCCATTGTCTTCTCTTTTTTGGTTTTTTCTTTCTTTTTCTTTCTTCCTTCTTTTTTTGTTCTTTTTGTTCTTGTTTCTTCTCTTCTTATTTTTGTTTTTGCCACCCTAGTTTTCCCTATTTTTACCTCCACTTTTTTTCACATTTCTCTTGATATCTTGACATATTCATTTCCTCTATTCTCCAGTCAATCTTAGGATTGTGGTAAGCCAGCCATAGTATTTCTAAAATCACACTCTACTTCTATCCTCTAATCACATCTATCTATGTTCTTTCTCTATACCTCTGATAATAAATATTTACTTCCACCATATGCTCAATATGTCCCCCTTTATTGAAGAAATCATTTATATTCCTCACATATATGAGTTTTTCTATTTTCTTTAACTTAAACTCCTGCTTTCTTGCAAACTCTAAACTCATAACCAGCCCCATCACCCCACTATCTAACAATGCTTCCACTGTAACCCCTTCTTGTGTATTAATTCTTTCTAATTCAATCTTCACTGCCACTTCTCTTAGCATGTACTCTTTGTCTAAATCATAGCAGGATTTATTACCCATTACTCTAGAGAGCATTGCAAGCCTATTGTAATGAGAACTTAATTGAAGACTATTAGATTTTCTTTCCCATTTAAATTACTATTATTACTATTGTTCTCATAATTCACTCTTTTTACTTATTCTACTATTCTCTGATTCCTACAATTTCTCACTATATATTCAAAACCTCCACAACTATAATAGTTTATTCCTCTACCCATATCCATAGTATATCAGTTTTGCCTTGGTGTAAACCCTGTCTGTTGATTTGGGCTCACCACAGCTATATTTGTTCTCTCTACTCCTTCTATTGGAGCAAGCCCTATTAGCACCTGCTGTTGGATCACTTGTTTTCTTGACCAAATATGAGATTAAGGCATTTGTTGTCTTTATGCTCCTATATCATTTATCACTGTATTCTATCTTGGTAATGAAGATCCTACCTCTCTTATACCTCTCAACCTTTCTTCTTCTTGTCTACTCTCTCTCCAATGCCTATCTAAATTTGTTGCTCTTTCATACCACTGTTCTATGCTCCTGGGAGGCCTTTCTGCCTCTATGAGCTTTCTCATAATTGTCCCATTCATTCCTTGTTTGAATTCTTCTATGAGTGGCCTTTTCTTGTATATACTGTCTCTTATTGCTCTTCTGAACTCTTGTACAAATTCCTCCATTATTTTACTTTTTTATTCTATCTTCAATTGTACTATCTTAATTGTCCCATTATTCCCTCCTCCAAACTCTTCCTTTAGATCTACTAAAAAGTTCTCCATTGCTTTATAGTTCAAAAGTACTCTTTCCAAATCTTCCATTATATTCTTTTTCCAAATGTCTGCCAATTTTTCCTGCACATATAATAAAACCTATTACACCTACTCTTCTACTACTACATCTCTTATTCTCACTCTTATATATAATCTACATGCTGTCAAAAAACCCGAAATCTTCACTACCTCTCTGTTGAATATTGGTAGCTTGGTCACTTTTATATTTGACCTAGTATTAGGTTAGAGAATTGCTGCTGCTCTTTCTCTTTCTAGTCTCACTTGAGCTATTAATATCTGTAAAACAATCATCTACTCCTACTGCTGTTGGACCATCTGCTTCAAACTGATTAAGCCATGATGACCTATGTTGTAATGATAAGGGGGTGAATCAATTAGGGTGGTGTTGTGGCAACCACTAGTCACAAAACTAATAGAGGCACAAGCAATAAATCTCAAGGGCAGATATTATTATAGGAATTACAAGAGAACTTGACAAGAAGTCTCTACTGAATTGCCACCCTATTTATACAATTTACAGATAGTCCATGCTACCAATATTTAACTCTATCCTAAAGTCCATGCATCATCTATGAGTATACTATATGTTCACCATGAGGTAGACATGCTGTTAACATGCTCCTTGACATCATCCTTTTAGTCTGCTCTTGCTTAGTCTAGGCCTATGACTTCACATCATGTGATATGTCATGTGCCTCTTTATTGTTAATAAAAGGAAAAAGAAAAAGAAATCAAAAGAAAAGAAATATTAAATCAAGAAAAATAGATAAAAGAAAAAGAAAAATGTTAGTGTCCAAGTGCACCATAATAGGTGGGTGATGTTAATTATGGTGGTAGTATAGAAAGTGAGAATATATAAAGAGGTAAGATGAAGTCAGTACTAGTCTTCTCCTTTGAAATATATTCTAAACTGGACTCAATCTTGATAGGTACTAGTGGGCCCTCTTCTTATCCTACCTCACACTATCTACTGATTACTTAGGCTACTAGCTACTGTTCTAATAAAGTTGTAAATAAATATCTCTAAGAAGGAAATCTCCACTCTAGATAGTACTTTGAGAGCTTCCACTGTTCCTTTGCATAGATTGATTACAAGTGAACCAGCAGCATAGAGCTATTATACAAAAAACTAACTAGTAGATCTATAAAAGATGATATGTCTTCCAAATACCAATAGGCTTTAGTACAAGAAAAACAGCCAAGCTTTTTCTGCCTGGTATTATAATTAATACTTCATGTTTTCAGCATGAACTATGGCACATGGCAATGATAATATGATTGGCTATGCTAAAGTAGTCTCAGTCAGCACCTCATGTAATAGATACTATATCCTTGCTCTTTCCACATTGTTCTATGACTCAGTTATCTTGTATACTATAGACCTTTTCCTTATATTAACCTTATATATATATAGAGTAGATATGTTCCTGTATCTTTACACTTTACCAATTGTTATACACCCCTTCTTTTACTCTCAAGTCTTTGCCTAAGTACAACCTGAGCTCCAAGCTAAGGTCATAATACCTAGCTAGTATATGTCAAAGTTGAAAGCAGTGGACTTAAATGATTTTCATGTTTATTTTCTTTCTTTTCTTCTCAATTTATCTCTTTCTATTCTATTTTTAGAACTTGGGAATTAGGGTTAGAATGACAAGATCATGCTATCATACAACAAGTCATATCAGGTGACATGGTCACAAGTCACAAGGCATATGGAGAGATGATGTCATACAATATGTATAATATATATTGATCTTATGATATACACATGGCTGTTTAGGGTAGACTAGAAATAGCTTACACAGACCACCAGATTTGTGTAAACCTTATACAAGGTTTTTTTTCTTGACCAACCCTAAGGTCTTAAGATTTGTAACAGTATACCCTTTATATCTAGAGTCTGATAATTCTTCTTAACTAAAGAGTAGTGTTGCTCCTAGTTAAGGATGATGAGAGAGTAAGAGTAAACAATGAAAAGATCATATATTAGGTAGTCTTAGAGTAAAGATATCAAGTTTTAATGTTACAACTCAAGACTCAAAGTACTAAGCCAAGAAATGAATCTTATATTAGAGTTAACATAAGAGACATCAATTGTTATGATATGCCCCTGGACTATATTTGTTTTAATATGGTTTTATTTCAGTTTTACAGTGTTTATTTCTTTTGTTATAATTTCCTTTTAGTCTTAGTTTATTTTAGTCTCTTTTATTTACTAATAGAAGACCATATAAGATAATATCATAAGTCTAGAAGGTAGTAGAAGGTTCTAGTACAATAAAAGTAGGAGACATAGCTATAACATGTCTACCTTATAGTTAGAGTATGGTGGACTTATAGATAATACATATAACTTTAGAATTAGGTAAATAGTGTAGGGTATGGACTATAATATATTAGTATAAATAGTTTATATTGTAGTAGTAGAGACTCTATTAAGTTTCTCTTGTAAATCCTAATACAAGAGTGATAGAGATATACTAGTCTTATATAAGTTTATATACACTAGACTGTTGGTTTATACTATACTAAACCTAGCTTATCCTAAAGGTCATATATTTTTCTTAAGATCAACATGTATAATACATACTATATAATATTATTGTTTTAGAATCTTCTACAATATTCTTTGTGATACATGATTATGTGATCATGACTTGTAATAGTGACATGTGACATCACACTAATCCCTAACCCTTAAGTCCAAAAAATAAAATAAAATAAGAAAAGAAAATAGAAATAAATAGAGTTCATTATCTTCAACTTTAATAGTGATATCATATAATATAGTAACAGTATGTTGATTTTGTAGAAGGGTCTAGTATGATAATGTCAAAGAACATGGCTACTACATATCCACTAACAGAGGTTAAGTAAAAAAAAAGGTTATGCTAGGATACAACAAGAACTATATAACACTAGCTCTTATATAGAATAAGATTAGAACATATAAAACCTTTAAAAAAGCTCTTGTGAATATAAAAGGATGAAGTTAGGAAGGATATTAAAAGAAATATATAAGTAATATCCACTTACAAATGCTTTTTCTTACTAACACACTTCTAAACAATGAACCTTATACTATATAACAAGTTTCTTTGGAAAATCTAGTAAATAGATTGTAAAGCTCTTTAAGAGTATTCAACAATACTATCTATTCTAGACAATGTACTCCAAAGGTGTCTCTCAAGTTAAACCTTACAACTAAAGATACCAACTGATACTCACCTTACTAGCCTTTTCCAGACTGCTAGAACTCTTCAAAACTTATCTGAGAGTAATATCAGGTACTAGCAATGCTTATTCAATGGAATAGAGGTTAAAACTGCTCTCAAGTGAGGAAATTTGGATGGTAGTCCTC
>JAJOHK020000897.1:0-18123 GCA_022457215.2 Leucocoprinus gongylophorus
GCTCTTCCGCTCTCCCCTACCCCTACCCCTACCCCTATCCCTTTCCCAGCCCCTGACGGTATCCGAAATCCTTCCGTGACCCCTGTCCCTACCCCTGCCCCTCCCCCTTACCCTAACCCTAACCCTTTGAGACTCTTGCCGTTCCTTGTCTTGACTTGTGCTTGCACATTCAATTCCCTTTTTCCACCGCTAGCTCTGCGATTTGGAATAATATATTTGTTTTGGGAATTTACATGGGAGATCTCTTGTACCGTGCCTACTTGAGACCTTCGCCAAAACCCTGCTCCTTGTCGTTCTTGTCTTTTTCGTCTGACTCTTCTTCTTGTGTCTTTTGTATCTTCATCTTCTGCTTTCCTTTGCAATCTTTGGCAATATGCCCTTTCTTGTCGCATTTAAAGCACGTTCTCGTTTCCCGTTCTTTCTTTTCCGATCGGCACTCCTTTGCCATATGTCCATACTTGTTGCAGTTGAAGCACTTAGGCTTCCCATCTTTGAAGTTGTCGTTGGACTTTCCAATGTCCATTGGTTGTCCTCTATCACCATATGTGGTTCCCATTCCCATCTTGTAATTGTGCCTTCTTTCTGTGGACTTGTACCCTTGTCCTACTGATGTGATCGCCACTTTCCACTCCTTGAGTGTCTCCGGCATTGCTATGGGTGGATAACCCAATATTGTTTTGATTATATCCTGTCGTACGTTCTTCTTCAATAAAAAGATGGCATGCAGCTCATCTGTATCGGCCTTTGTGGCTACTGCTTTGAATTCGATCATGAAGTCTGCCGTGTTTCGTTTTCCTTGCTTGAAAGTTTCAATCTTCCACTCGGCATCTGCTGCCTTAGACTTGTTGCTGAATGTCGTCTTGAATTCTTTTACGAATTTGTCCCAATCCTGGGTATCGTTGTCTTCATCAAACTCATCGAGTTTCTTCTGTGCATAAATTCCCGCTATACCTCCTTTGAGGCAAGCTAGGATCGCTGTGATCCTATCATCTGTTCCAGTGACTCTGTTGCTCTTGAGGAACAATCTGATTCCTCTCCACCAGTCTTCAAACTTTGACCAGTCTCCATCGAACCATCCTGGGTCCAGTACCATACTCTTAGGCATTCCTGCCTGTGCGTTCTCGCTGACTACTGCAGCTGCTGTTGCTGGTGCTACTGACATCTCAGTGTCTGCTCGTTCGTATTCTTCCGCTGAGGTTTCTTCGTTGATCTGTAAAGATCCTAGTCGTTCTGACAATACCTCTATATCGTTGGCTCTTCTTGAACCCGTCTTGTCTTCCCGTAGTTTATACTACACGTGTTTCGTTTTTCAACAGATAACGCTGTCTTGTTTCGTCTGTAGGTTCGTCCTACTGCACCTCTTTTGCAAGGTGAGCTCGTCGACACTTTACCAAATGTAACGACCTTAAGCTTGAGCTCAGGTTGCACTTAGGCAAAGACTTGAGGAAGTAAAAGGGATGAATATAAGTGGTAAAGCATAAGGATACAGGAATGTATCTATGCTATATATACAGCTTTAGAGAATGTCCACATAGCAACCATGAGGCATCATACATGAGGAAACAAGATAGAGAAAGTAAGAACTAGACTAGGTTGCAGTGCTTACCACATGAGGCGTTGACTGAGACTACTCCAGCGCAGCCAATCGTCATCGTCATACCCTTGACCCAAGTCCATGCTGCATCCAGGAGGTATTGATCATAACAGAAAATAGAGTAAAAAATTCTATGCTCCAGACTAAGAGGAAATGGAAATTCTGTACTCCAGACTGAAAAAAGATGGAGGATTTATAGTTTAGTAAAAGTAATAATAGAAGAATCCAAAGTGGATATAATAGGAAAATTAAAAATAGCTAGAGAAAAGAATAAGAAGGTAGTTAGAGTAGTAAAAAAGATAAAGAAAATAGGGGTTAAAGTATTATGGAATAATAAATAACAGATAGAAAGAGAGTTGGTATTGAAGAAAGAAAAAAATTCTATATGCTAAAAGATGAGAAGTTGAAAATAGAGATAATCAAGTTACATCACAATGTACTAGTAGCCAAACATGAAGAAAAATAGAAAACAATGAAGTTAATGATAAGGAACTATTAGTGGCCTAGGATAACAAAAAATGTAGGAAAGTATGTGGATAAATACAATTTTGGTTAGATAATAAAGAATAGAATAGAAGTACTAGTAGAAAAGTTGATGGTAAATGAGACACCAGAAAAACTATAAACATATCTAATATTGGACTTTATTACTAAGTTGCTATTAGTAGAAAGAAAGAATATAATCTTAGTAGTATAGAATAGGTTGTCCAAGATAGGCTCTATTCTATTATAAGCATATTATATCAGAGTTGCAAACCTTAAACTTAATATTTTTCTGATATTCTTTTATTTTTATTTTTATTTTCTTTCTTTTACCTTTACTTGTACTTTTACTTCTTACAAACAATAAAGAAGCATGTGACTGAAGTCACATAACATATCACATGAGATGACATCATAGACCTAGACTCAAGAAGAGTAAAACATGTTAATAGCATGTTTATCTTATAAAAAACATATAGTATACTTATAGTTAAGGCATAAACATTAAGATAGGAGTATTTATTATTAGCATGGACTAGGACCTTTTAGTATATAAGGTAGACAATTGTATATGAAGTTCTCTATTGAGTTTTCTTGTGTGAACTCTATATAATGTTATGGACTTAAATCTTTAAAGTTAGATAAAAGAACAAACTCTTGTATTAGAGTAAATACAAGAGAACTTAATAAAAAGCTCTATACAAAGTAGACTACCTTATATACCTATTTAGATGGTCCGTGCTAACTACTGTGCACCCTACCCTAAATAACCATGTGCAAGACATGAGGTCAACATGTGGTATACATGTTGTATAACATCATTTCTTTTAAAACCTTCTACTTCTTTCTCTCATATTCTGTAATTAATGTTGTGATCACACCATTAGCTGTAACTGATATGACTGATTATCACTCTAACCCTAATCCTAAGTTCTAAAAATAGAGAAATGGAAAATAAATTGAAAAGAAAATAAAGAACAAGAAAGAAAAATAAAAGGAAACTAAGTTCACTTTCTATGATCTTAACATATAAGGTTTTATTCATTGATCTACTCTAAGATCTTTGAGTCATAACATATCATGTTAAATATACTTATATTTTCCTAAAGTAATTCTACTGATTCTCATATACTTCACTAGTTACCCTAACAATAGTTGGATTTAAATCAATATTAACCTATATAGTATTGCTTATTATTATCACAAAATGAACTATTTACTTGTTTGTAATATCTAAACCTTGGGTGTACTCTCAGAGGTTTAGGAGTGATTTAGAAGTCTAATAATAATAATAATAATGATTAAGATCAATATAGATAATAAAGAATAAAGATTGATGTAAATTAATGTTGTTAAGTCTGAGATCTAATCATCAGACACAGAAGTATATATACAAAGAAGTAATAGTCTTTGTGCAAGCTGTTTTCATTGCATGATCAAAACTTATATCTAATAGGAACTGTCATCTATCATAGTAGTTATTAGGCTAATTTTAAAAGGTAACTAATTATATCACTATATTGATATACTTGTATCTTTATAAATACTTATTGCTATGAGATATACTATATACCATTAGAAACAGTTTGATGAGTGCTTTTTAATATAAGTTCAATTGTGTAAATCTATCTAGTTATTTATAAGATATTAGCCAACAAAGCTTTTATAGTTATTGATACTCTGATATATCAGTTGTTTGTTGTTACTTTTATACATTCTACATATATACAGATAGTTCTCATTTGTGGCTTTACAGCAAAACTTAGTTTGTGAAAATTAGTATACTGGTTGTGAAGATACAAGCTGAATAAAGTTTGTAACAATTATTAACATATATATTTTATTAAATAAACATATTTCACAGGTTCTTTAGGATTTTTGGTAAAAGGATCTATCTTATATATTTAGAATAATTCTGACTATAATATTAATAAGCTTTTTAAGATGTTTAAGCAGTAGTTAAAAAGATGTTTTATCTAAGCCACATTAAGCTCTTATTACAATCTTAAGATTTTAGAGTAGGTCAATAAAAGAAATCTTGTATTAGAGTCAACATAAGAGAACTTAATGGATTTCTAGTACAGAAGTATTTATCTTATATATGCTAGACTACTAGTTTATACTATACTAATCTTAGTTTACTCTAAAGGTTATACATATCATATATTATTGATATGTGAGATGATATCATTATTCCAGAATTTTCTATGATGTTTTATATGATATGTAATATATGACCTATATGTAATATTATGCCAAACCTAAACTCTTTTTTTTTTTTAAGTCAACAATTTATTACATGGGGTACGATGGCAGACTATGGTAGCTACTTTTATAACTATGTACAATAGAAGTACACGTACATGCAGAGAAAAAAATAAAGGAAAAAGAAAGAAAAAGAAAAAGAAAGTAGAACTAATCAAGAATAAAAGAAAAAAAAAGAAAAAAAAGAGAACTACTTAGTTTGAGATATAACTAACTATAAGACCTGCTTATACTAGTAGAGAGAGTATTGTTAAGAAAAGCAAACACATTTGAGTTAAATTTCAAAAATATGACAAAGTAGCTGAGAGAGTCCCTTCTCAGATTCCAATAGCTGTTGAATCTGCTACAATTGTGGAGAATGTGTCTCCTTGATTTGATAAGATACACACTACATAAATAATCAAAATCTTCATTAGGGAAGAATCTAAGTCTGTATTCTCCAATAGAAGCATGATTAGTAATTACTCTCATCGCTTGCATATATAATAAGTTCAATTGACCAAACACTTGAAGCTAAAGCCCTCCTTTGATGTATGATGGTTTAATATCATTTGAGTTATCATCAAGTAATTCGAGAAATTGTCTTCTCTTTCTCTCTAATGCTTTAAAGATCATCTTCCAAGTATTTGAAATGTTGTCACATTCTGATTTCTTACTATAGTCTCATCATGTTTTACATAGATATGCAGAAGTAGGTTTAAAGGCTTTCATTTCTAAGTCAACAGCTTTGTGAAGATGCCAATCAAGATAACTATGACATTTCTAAAATTTGATCAAGTTACTCAGGTCTTTGAAAAAGAAATGCCATAAATCTCCTAAGATAGCTATAGATTGATTTTGAAATGGATGGGAAGAATAGTCAAAAATTCTCTTAGCAGCATGTATTGAATCAGTAATGATGACAATCTTGGAGATATTAGAATTGGATGTGGCTTGATTGATACTATATCTAAAATCGAACAACTCAGCTACAGTACTGGTGATAAATGCAGCATGATGGAGAATCTTGATGAGCGGTTGATTGGCAATATATATGTGTGAGATGGAAGTGGTGATGTCATTATTGATGCTAGTGTTCAATGCAGCAATAGTTATAGATTATGAGAGAGTAGCTTTAATTACCATAGAGTTGAGTTCATGAATGTGGAATTTATTGTTTTTTTCTTTTTTACATAAATTGAAAGAAAATCTATCAGAGAAAATGTCAACAATTCAAAAACCAGGGGAAAATTCTGGATGAGTGGGAGAGAACACAGAGAAAAGCCCATGAGATCTGTTATTAGTATCAACTAGATAATCTTTGATGTTCTTCTTTTGATAGTTGGTGAAATTGTATAAGGAAGAAGGGTGTCGATTATGTGGAGACCTGAATGAGGAGTCCATGAGTGACTAGATAATATGATTTGAAGAAAGAGACACAGCTCGTAGTTGTGATCTTTCCCTGAGTTTTTGAAGGTAAAATCTGATGGGAATGAGATCCGTGATAGCTTCAATTCTTTTAGAAAGAGATGTCTTGAATGTTCCAAGTATCCAAATGGTTGCTCTTCTTTGTATTTTACCAAGGGCCTTAAGCAGATATGAAAACAAGATGCAATAGTAAAACTATAGTTGGAAGCTGTATAAAGTTATCGGAAGAATACAACATTTACGGAATAAGCATTTTTGTAGAGAAGTGATACTGTAAGATGAGTTTCCAAGCAGTTTCATGTATTTGACTGATAATAATGCCCTGTTGGAGTAAAAGTCAATATGTTAATGAAAGGTCAATTTCCTATTGAAAATAAACCCTAGATATTTCCAAGAGTTCTTTGGAGAAAGTATCGGACTGTCTAAGGGCAATAGGTCAAGAGAGGGAGGATTGAACAGACCATATAACCTAGAAAAGTGAAATACTTCAGTCTTTGAATATTTTACAATGAAACTGAATTTGTCTAGTAAATTGGTCATAATATTGTAACTACAAAAAAGATGAGAGTTAGGGATATCAAAAGATTTGTCCTGAGAAATAAAAAGTTCATTGTCTACAAGAGAAATGATTGAAATGGGAATTTTCAAGATTTTTAAATGTTTTTCTACAATATATAAGAAGGGAGAAAGATATAAAGTGGATAAAATAAGAGAAAGGGCAGAGCACTGGCCTACTCCAACATTAATGTTAAAAATTGATGACGAAAAACTGTTCCACTGGTAACTGGTCTTTCTATCAATTAGGTAATTGCTGAAGAATCCAATGATATATTTATCAAGCCCCACTTTAAGAACAATTAATGTAAGAAGTCAATAATTTAATGAGAGAAAAAATTGCACAATATCAAAAGTGAGAGTGCTAGTCAAACACTTTCTTGTCCATCCCAATCAAATGATATGCATAAGGGTAACTCCCACATCGATGGTTGATTTAAACTTCAGTCTCCCTAATTGACTCAGGTGAATAAAGTTGTTGCTGACAACATGATATTGTAACCTCTCTCCTATGACCTTTTCAATTAGTTTCCCCAAAGTATTGAGTAAAATGATAGGTCTGAAAGACTTAGGAGAATCATATGATAGTTTGTTAGGTTTAGGAATGATAACTGTAGATGATATCTTGAAATGATTTGGCCAGTATTCCAAGTCAATACAAGTATTAGCAATCTTGATGACATTGGTAATACAATCATTGTCCTTCATGATGGATTTGAGGTATCTTTACAACAGTTTACCTAGCCCAGGAGTCAATGAGTTATTACAACTTTCTAAAGTAATCTTAAATTTCTCTTTTGAAAATAGAGCCCAGATAGAGATTTGCTTATTTTCAATTTCATCCAAAATGCTGATGTTGACTTGGTGATGAAGAGCTATGTTAAAAGAAGAATGAAGAGTGTTCCACAAGCTATTGAGAGATAGGCATAGCTGATTGTTGTACTTGATGGCTTCAACCACTGGTAGTTTGCATTTGTTAACCTAATTCATAAGTTCCCAAGGTCTACAATTCTTATTGGTGACTTCCTGGATTTTAGTGTCAAAAAAAGTTCTTTTAGTGGTTTTGATGATTTTCTTGAATGATTTCCAATTGTTAAGATTTCTTGATTCTCTGTATATGTTAAGAGATCATCTACAGTCCTTGTTCCACTATATCTTGGAGTGTTTTGTAATCTTAACTCTTTTGGCATTAGTATTCTAAGCTTGTTCGATACTAGCTGCTAACAGATCAACAACATTTTCAAGAGATTCTTGGTCTTGGATGATTATATTGTTGAGTGATTTGAAGACTTGGGTGACCTCTTTGATGAACTTTTCTTTCTCTTCACTATTCTTTGATAAAGAAAATTTGGAAGTATCACAAATAAGATACTTACTAGTTGTGATACTTGAACTTAATGGTGTTTCAGAGGTTCAGTATAAGGACATGATGATGATAGATGATGGAAAGTATTAATAAGAATAATTGACGTTGTTAAGTCTGAGGTCTAGCCTTCAGACATAGAGGTATATATACAAAAGAGTGATGGTCTATGCACAAGCTGTTGCCATCACATGATCAAAACTTGTAACTGATAGAAGTTGTCATCTGTCATAGCAGCTGTCAGGCTATTTTTAGAAGGTAACTAATTATATTACTATATTGATATGCTTATATCTCTACCAATATTTATTGCTTTGATATATTATATATCATTGTAAACAGATTAATGAGCACTTTTCAACACAAGTTTAATTGTACAAATCTGTTTAGCTGTTTATGAGATATTAGCAGATGAAGCTTTTACAGCTACTGATGTCCTGATATCTCAGTGATTTGTTGTTGCTTTTGTACATCCCACATATGTGCGGATAGCTCTTATTTGGGGCTTCCCAGCACAACTTGGTTTGTGAAAATTGGTCTACTGGTTGTGGAAATACAAGCTAGATGAAGTTTGTGATAGAAAGTCATTACATGTTCTTTCTCAATAGGAATGGTATTATGACTCAATACTCAAAGGGTTAAGCAAAGAACTAACTCTTGTATTGAGTAACACAAGAGAACTCGATAGAGTTCCTAATACAAAGTAGTCTACCTTATATACTACTACTCATGGTCCGTGCTAACTACTGTGCATCCTACCCTAAATGACCATGAGTATAACATGAGGCCAGCATATGTTGTCTATGCTGTATAACATTACTTTGTTCTAGAACCTTCTACTTCATTCTCCCAAGTCCCATGATCAGTCTTGTGACTACGCCATCAATTTGTGACTGATGTAACAGCGTGACTGATAACCCCTAACCTGAGTTGTTCTAAAAATAGAAAATAGAAAATAAAAGAAAAAGAAAAATCAAATAAAAGAGAGAAAATAAAAATGAACCAAGTCCACTGTCAGTGATCTTGACAAATGGTGACTGTGAGAGAGGTGTGGTTAAAGATGAGTCTCCAAGACAGATAGATTGAATGGCAATTAAGTTCACTTGATCTGCTATGGAGAAATATAAGGTCAGTTACCAAGTTTGATTTATCTAGATTGTCAGATTATCTAGTGGGATAGAATTAGTAAGAGTTGAAAGATCTAAGTTAAATGAATCTGCTAGAATAAATAGATCATCACTAATAGAGAAATAGTGAGGAAACGATGGGTTTTATAGACTATCTCTAATATTGAAATCGTCTGTCATAAGGATTAAGTTATTGATATTCACCTCAGTATCCTTGAGATACTTTAAGATAGAATGAAAAGCATCAGAGTAAATATTTATAATGAAAAAACAAACATTATTAGAGAAGAAAGAAATTAAAATAATATCTCTGTGATTAATAATATCTCTGTGAAGAGAAAACCAAAGAGAAGAAAGACAAATGTTTATATATGCCAGAACTCTTAGATAGTTCAACTGAGAGATAGAAGGTTTAGCAAAAAAAAGCCAATTAGAATAGTAGAAAGACCCTACTAGGCATTTTCCTTTACTAAATGCTGAACTTGGAATTGATCAAATAATGGACCAGGGTAGTTCTTGAATGAGGATGATATCAAAGTAATTATGTGTCTTGAGAATGGAGTTGACAATTAAGATATTCTTGTAAGCATTCTGGGAGAAAATATTGAGTTTGTTCACAATCATTGTTTATTATTCTTATTCCCAGCTGAATGAATTGACCCTGTTTTCATGGATCTCCAAATACTTCTTTTGATGTCATTCTCTGTTGAAACAGTTCTTCCAGAATTGTTATGGATCAAGACTCAAAGAGTTAAGTCAAGAAACAACTCTTGTATTGAGTAACACAAGAGAACTCGATAGAGTTCCTAAGACAAAGTAGTCTACCTTATATACTATGGCCCATAGTCCATGCTAACTACTGTGCACCCTACCCTAAATGACCATGAGTATTACATGAGGCTAGCATGTGTTGTCCATGCTGTATGACGTTACTTTATTCTAGTACCTTCTACTCCATTCTCCCAAGTCTCGTGATCAGTCTTGTGACTACGCCATCAATTTGTGACAGATGTGACAGCATGACTGATAAGCCCTAACCCAAGTTGTTCCAAAAATAGAAAAGAGAAAAAGAAAAAGTAAAGTAAAGTAAAATAAAAATGAAAAGAGAAAATAAAATAAAGTCCACCGTCAACGATCTTGACAAGAATGGACATGATATTAAGTCTACCTAATGTTCTTCTTGACAATTGGTGCATTTGAAAGTATGTGGACATAGATCACCTTTCTTGGTTTCTAGATGTGGAGGATTGATTTTGTTGTTGGCTTTGCAGTACCAACCAAATTTGCAATGATTCTCCGACTTATGAGGTTTATTACACTTTATGCATTTTGATCTCTGAATCCTACAAGAGAAAGTTGAATGACTCCATTTCCAACAGTTTTTATGCTAAGAGATACCAGGGTTAGCGTTAGCCATTCTAACCATTGCAATAAACCTTCCAACATTGAAACATTAATTTATAAGGCCTTTAGCTTTAGCACCACTCTGGGCATCCCATATATTGATCCACATGATTGCCATACCCGATTTGGGAGACACTTTGATCACCCAAGACTTGGATGCAAGAGTAATACTGTTGAAGATTTGATTCTGCTTGATAATATCTTCAACATTGCTTGATATAAGGTATTCTTGAGAATTGCAGCCTCCCTGAGGATAGTATGGGATGCCTATGATCTTGAGATAGAACTTTAATTATAGCAGTCAAGGAGTTTTGACCTGGGTAGAATCAATGTTTTCCAAATTTTTTATATACTTTTCAATGATAATAAGGTCAGAGTTAAGTAAAACCTTGTTAGTAACAACTGTTATTCCGAGTGGGTCCAATTGAATGAAGTCTACCAAGACCTCAGACTTAGTATTTCTCAGATTCTAGTTGAGGTTAGTCACATGAATTGAAGAGTTATTCATGAATTTGTTAATGTTATCCTTTACCATAGGAATTATTATCTGTTTCCTAGAGAGATATTTAGTTGTCATTTGAATATGCAGCTTAGTCTTGATAGATCCTTTAACAATGTTGTTAATTTCGTTAATTTCTTTCATGCTAACAGAAGAAAATGTTTCTTTGATTTTGATAATGTCAGCCATGCTAGTGTTCTGTTTAGAGGCCTGAGTATATAACTTGGGCTTGTTAGATGCTAGTTTATCCAATTTGTTGCTCTTGAAAAACTTGGATATTTTGTGAACCTCCTTAGGAGATTTAGCTAGGATGGGAGGGAGAAGTCTTTTGATACTAGCCAGGAGTGGTTCTTTAATTTCCATGTTGGTTTCCTTAGGAGTTGCCTGCATCTTAGGGGTAAATTTAGATGCAATTTTTCTCCTTAGCGATGTGGAGTTGTTGTCCATAGACAACACATCCTAGTTAGTATCATAGACAGATGAAATAAAATTCCATACTACCTCTCCAATGTCTTTGAAGTCTGCAAAGTCATTAGCCTTTGAAGAATCTATTTTTTTGTTAGTAATATATTTTGTTATGAATTTCAAAGAATCTTTGATATTCTTGACATCAGAAGCGAGATATTTGATTGAACTGTAAAGAAAAACTGGATCAAAGTTACTACTCCAAGTTTCAGGGTCAGAGAGTGCATCTGGATCATATAGAAGAGGTATGTTGATAAATGTGCTCTCCTCATTTTGCACAGTTGATCTTTATGTAGGAGTTGATTTAATATTCATTTTCAGAATACATTGTAAATGGTTGTTATTGGTAAGTTTGCCTTGTAAGGGGAATATGTCTTCATAGTTCTTAGCTGCCATCCTGAGATGAATATCTCTCTCTTCAGTTGCCTCATAGAACAACTCAGAGGGAGCTTTGTTGTCATCGTCAACATCCATATTGTTGTTCTACTCTATTTTTTCATGATATGGTCTTGAAGAAGCTGTAGAGTCCATTGAATTGTCTCTAGAACTGTTCAAACTGTACAAGAGTTTTCTATTTCTTATCTTGTCATAGTTGTCAGGAGTTTGTCCTTTTGATAAGTCTATTCCTATGTTGCTGAATAGATTCATAGTTGGTAAATTGTTGGTTTGAGAAGGCAAAACATTAGTAGAAGAGTTGAAAAAAGGTTTATTCACTAATTCTCCATTAGACGCTATCATATAAGATGGTGGTATGAGAGAAAGAAGCACTGTAAACCCAAACTCTAAGTTCAGAATATAAATAAAAATAAAATAGGAAAGAAAATGAGAAAATTTGAGTCTATTACTTTCAACTCTGATAGCTTTTGCAGACCAGCAGAAAGTAATGAAATATGCACAGATGATAGGAATATCAACTACCTGCTATTTTTATCATTCATAGTTATCTAAAGTATTTTATTTAATTTAATTTCTTGCTTGTATATTTTATCTTTTTCTTTTTTGGAACTCAGTTTTCACACACTTCTAAATATGTCTTTATTTCTTTGTCAAGAGCTTCCAATGGTACTATGAACTCATCTCAAGCTTTTGCCAGTACTATAACAATTTTTAAAGTAGTAACTTTTTAAGAATGTAGATTAAACAGATATTCTAACAGAGAAGCCATTGGAAGTATAGTATAAAGTACATATATAGTACTAGCCAGATGTTAAGACTAAACTTGACATTACACACTTTTAGTATAACTGGTTCAGCAGCTAGTTTGTTTTTAACAGAAATATTCTTTACAATTTATATTAATCTTATTGAAATTGAAAATATCTAAGAACTGTGTAAATATATTAAGCAAAGCATCTATAGTAATAGTGCCTTAAATTAGGTTAAATTTTTCCATAGAATATTCTCTAATTAAGAAACATTAGGCTTTCTCTCAAAATCGTCTGTTTTGGTACAGTAATATTGATATAATAGTCAATTCAGCTTTCTGTCAAAGATTTCACTTTATTATGAACAAACTCTTTATAGTTCTTAAGTCTATCTGTAAAATTAATTACTTGCTTTCATTGAGTGATAATATAGGGATGAATGAGACTTATAACCTTATATTATTCCTCTGTATCATATTTGGCTCAAGAATTGCAAAAAAAACAGTTCACAAATAAGTAGCTCAATATCACATATATATACAAAGATATGGATATATGAGGTTATACCTTCTCTAACAGAAAGATTGAAAGAAGCAGTTTTGCAAACATCACTATAACATGTATTTGTTAGGTACAGCTCACACTTGAGGATAACAGTCCGCGGAGTTGGCTCAGACATGCACAGAGTTTAGAAACTCCTGCAATGAGCTCAGTAATGCAGATTTGCCAGAACGACCTTGGCCTCAACTTATGTGTTGTGCCTCCTACAAGCTGCGTGGTCGCAATTTCAGAGATTGGTCTTGTAAGGAGTTATAAGGAGGGGAGTAAAGCGTGTCACCATTGACACCAGAGATTTAGTGTCAACTTTTAGTCAATTATCAGGCTAGCTACTACAAAGGTGTCACTAGCCTTAAATACATAAAATAACAAAAGAAGTAACTAAAACAGATCTCCAAGAGAGTGTTTCATTAGTGAAACACTATATAGGAGTTCAGATTTGGAGAGGGGAAAACTCCACATAAATTCCAAGTAAATTTGTGGAGTTTGAAGGAGATAATTAGGCAATGAATACAGATGAATATGACCATGGATTTTGACTCAAATAAAGCAAAATAACCACGGACTTTTGGTGGAATTAAGTCCATTATAAAGTACCAAACTACCAACGGAATTTTGGATACAAATAAGACCAAATATCTGTGGAGATTTGATGTCATATTGAAGTTAAACATGTCTCGGACATGTTTCGGAGTTTGGGATATGACAGTATTAGAAATTACAAAATCATAAGTGAGCTTAGTATATATATATACAAGAAGAAATTACTATACAGGATCTGCTATAGCTATTATCAAAATTCCAATATTTCTATTTTGTCAGCTAATATTACAGTACTTGATTAGTATATTAAAAAGCTTTTTTGAATAGTTTTTTTCAATGTTCTAATGTATATTTTCTATCAACATAAAAAAATATCTGTATTAACAATCTTTTATATTATATAAATATATATACTTATTGGACATTCTAATCTGGTCACATCTGTTCTAAACTATAGGTAATGCATACCAATCTATTCATACTCTTCAACCTCTTTGAGTATGGGTCATCTCTCTCTATTTCACCTCAAATATCTTGCTGGACTTTCCAACAACTTCATAGATCTCTACTCCAATATCTGGGGAACATTCAGATCTAGAATAACTTACTTACAGTTTTTATTCCTAGATAACTGACCAAAACTAGCATTATCTTCTGGTATTAACAATAATATATCTCACTACTTTCTAGTAGACTAATTCTCCACAAATATTTTTAAGTAGCTCTTTCAAAATATATAACTAGTATGACTAGTAGATATATGTCATATAAGCTAAAGCCAAAGATTGTTTTGACATCTATTTTCTACATATACAGATAATATATACTTGTTTATCTGACTTCTAAGAACTTACTAATAGATATTGAATAATAAGGTGTAAACTGTATCTAATACTTATTTATTTTCTTCTCATATGTTCTCTTGTAAAAATCATCATACTACTATTTCTGTTTTTGTTGGTTTCTTTAATCCTCAACCCAAGTATGATATTATTACATCTCTCCTTACTAGTATTGATCCTAACAAGGGGCTTAAATCAAAAAGAACAATGTAAGACCAAAAAGAAATAGAAGGCTATTAAACAACATAATGTTTTCCTTAGGTATAGTACTTTAATTGACTTTATCCATTATCTCTTATCTTACACCACTTATTTTCTTCTCCTCAAAACCTCTACTAGCACAAAAAAAGCTTAAGAATTTTTGGATTGTATATCTAAGATAACCTAATATCCAGCTTATACTTATGGACATATCAGTTTTTATTTCATATGAGAACTTACTAGTTCATCATCTACCAACATCTATACTTTCTCTCTTAATTTTAATAAGACTATTAACATCAGCAAAGTATAAGGATATTAAAAAGGCCCTTCTATAGTCAATGATATCATTATCTAAGAAAGAGCAGAAGAAACATTTTGTATATAAGAAAAGATAAAAAGACTGAATTGAGAGTAATCTTATTTCTTTTGATAATCTTATTAACATTGAGGCTGTCTAGGTTTTTTAAAATTATAAAACAAGTAGGAAGAGCTTTGAAGCCAATAATGTTAGCATAGAAGGCTTTGCTATGAATTTAATATAATAATTGTTGTGTAATATAAGATATTTTCCTATAATTTTACCAATTTTGCTTGCTAATAATCCTATACTACATATTGTCAAGTGTAGTCTAGTACTGAAATATTTGTACTTCACTAACTCATAATCACACATGTTTAGCATATACTTAAATATCTGCCAAAAAGTTTCACTATAAGCTTGCTATATAATTCTGTAATTTATCAATAATTCTCTATAGTGATTATGATTATATATATGAGATTTTGATATAGATTTCTGATTTCAACCTTGGACAAATTTGGCAATGCTTATTTGTTATTTCTATCATTAAAATGAATTTCTGGAATTTTATTTTTAATCTGCTGTTGTGTAATACCAGTAGTAGATTGTGGTTTTATATCAGGTAAGAAACATGCACAGAAAAGAAACACAACTATAGGAAAATTACAAAAGATGTCAGAAGAGTATAGGAATATTATCTGATATGTGCAGATGCAAATCTAGAATGATCTTAGCTTTAATAAATGTACTGTACCTCTACATGTTGTAACAGTTATATTTGGAAAGAGTATTAACAGGAAAAGAAACATAGAGGAAGTCAGACTTCTAAGCATGAGTACTTAGAACAGCATACTACACTAGTTGATTTTCAAGCTAAGGAACTACAGAGTATTTATATGTCTTAAATACTGGTACTAAGACTATTCAAGGATCAAATGAGATAGATAACTACTCTGGATATGTTCAAGTTCTCATAAATTGAGTCTGAAGTCCATGGAGATGATGAAGAACCATATAATAGAGTGATTGGATATGAAAAAAAACCATGGCAGACTATTATACTGAGAATACAGAGTCAAAGTAATATGAGAGATGAGACTGAGAAAACTATCTATGGAAGCAAAAAAGCAAACAATTTGAGCACTCATGGAGGCTCAGAGGGAGGGGTAGGTTGTTCTTGAGAAGAGAAGGCAAAGGCAATTGGTGCTCCTTCAAGAAATTGATAAAGTCCTTCACCAAATTGGGTTGTGTCAGCTGGAATAGCATGGCCAGTGCAGGACTTGATTGTGGTAACACTCACATTGGGTAATGTCGGTGAGGTCGAGAACATGGATCCCCTAACAGAAAATTTATATCTAGACTCTGATATCACATGTGACGCCGGCGCATGACGTGATATGCACAACGTGATATGTACAACGTTGCAACATGCAACACAACCACAACAATGTCTTCCATAGATCCAAAGTCAGATGTTGGGTATGTTTTGTTATTTTTTGAGCGATTTCCTCTGTTGTACAAAATTATTCCAGCAGCAGCATACAAGGGCCCTCTCCGACACCCAACCCACGCCCAGTAGAAACCACTCCACTCTTATCACGTCTCGACCCATCAGCTACAGTAACTAGTACTCCGATTGTATTCAAGGCTTCAGGTGTCGATAATTTTAGCTCTACAAAGCCATATCGGCGAGATGCCAACAAAAGCCTTGGTAAGGAGATGGATGACAAGTTTCATCCACTTATGTTACCAGACGAATTCCTCAACAAATATCTTCCACTGGATGACACCAAATCAGCATGTCCAGAGTCAAATTGGCCAGAGATTCATACTGGAATGAAGGAGGTGGGAATGTATCCGCTGTTTGTAAGCATCACCCTCCGCTCTTGTCAGCCAGCACACACTGAAATGTAATCAAGATTGAGGCTGCAAATCGCATAGGCACAGTCAAGTTTTTTGATTCCAGTAAAAAACCCGATCCGTGTTGCGATAACATTTGTGTCGATGTCAGCGCTCGTGTCAAGGGCGATGTATCGGATCCCTCAGAAGAGAAATTGAGTCAGTCCCAGAAGAAGAAGTCTGGTTTCTCCAGGATAGAGCTCTATATCGAGTTTAAGCACGATGTAAATGATGATCCTTTCAGGAATGAAGAGAACGACAAACTGTTCAGGGACCAACCACTTATGAAGAATGCGTGCGTTCATAACACCGACCAATCAAAGCGAACTCTGGGGCAGATTGGTTCCTATACAGCAGCCGTGCTCGGAATGCAGTTCCGTGTACATCTGTTTTCAGTCCTTATATGTGGTGAATATGCATGGCTGATGTGCTGGTACCGTGGTATGGCATCAGTCACCCGACGCTTTAAATATCAGGATAGCCAGAGCCCTCTGACCGAATTTATTTAGCGTTACTCCCAACTTGACCATGCCCAGCGGGGTCATGATCTCACTGTTACTCCGTGGAATGAATCTGACTCACGCAACCAGTGGCTGAGGAGAGAGAAAGAGGAGTTGAAAAGACACAACGAGCTACACGAGGGATTTTGCCAGATGATCATCAATGACTGTGATGACCCCACGATCCAGAAGACATTCCTGATTTCTTATCCACAGGACTTTACGGCGCGCTCGCCATTCGGAAGGGCAACTCGGGGGATGATAGGGTGTGACTTGGATTTGGAGGGGAATAGGAGTAAGATGGTATACATCAAGGATTACTGGAGGCCTGAAAGAGGGGAGAAAGAGGGCGAGATTTATCGGAGCCTTGAAGAGAAGAATGTTCCCAATATTCCCAGATTTTACTGCAGCAACGATGTGTGTCATGAAGTATGCAGGAACAATGTTGTTCAGGAAAGGCGCGATAACCCTGAGCAAGTCCACGGGAACAATGTCCCTCAGGAAGTGCACGAGACAGTGCCCCAACCCAAGACACACTCTGTTGTACATTACTGGATGGCGTTGGATCGAGTTGGTAGGAAGCTGACAGAGTTCAGGTCTACCTGCAAGCTTGTCACTGCCATTGCAGATGCCATGAAAGGTTCGTCTGTTCTCGCCTGTGTTTATTTCGTATGCCCATGTTCTGCTTTTCAGCTCATGATGCAGCATATTATGATGCTAACATCCTGCATCGCGATATCAGTGCAGGGAACATCATGATTTTGGAAGGAGGAGAAGGAGGATTTTTGATTGACTGGGATATGCATGTCCGCGTTGAAGAAGGGGCAGAGCCATCAGGGAGAGTGGAGAGAACTGTGGGGATTTGCCTTTTCTCGAATATTGCCTTGTCATTGATGTCTGTTTTTGTAGGGAACGTGGCAATTCATGTCAGTAACTCTCCTCCGGAATAACCGACATGTGCATGGAATT
>JAJOHK020000898.1:0-18122 GCA_022457215.2 Leucocoprinus gongylophorus
CCTCCGTCACTCCCCTCTCCCCGTCCTCCGCACCCTCCATTCCGTCCTCACCCCCACCCTTGCTCGCGATTTCCTCACCCTTCTTCCCCCAGAACTCGTCTCCCACATCCTCGCCTTCCTCCCCTTTCCTACCCTCGCCCGTGCCTCCAGAGTCTCCCGCGCATGGCGTGCCATCATCGATTCGGGTCCCTTTCTCTGGCGCAACCTCCTCAGGGTCACCAACACCTGGTTCGGTGCTGGCTCTGAGCTGGCCTTTGCTCGTGCCATCGACGCTCGTCGCTCTCCCCTCCCCGATTCTCTTCCTCTTCCACACCCCTACAAAATCCTCTTCAAGTCCCGCCATCTCACTCGTGTCCGCTGGTCCGACAATGACACCCCAAAGCACATCAGCTTCTCGGCTCACGGCTCCTCCGTCGTCACTTGTCTCCTCTTCTCCCACAACCGCATCATCTCTGCCTCCGACGATCGGTCCATCCACGTCTACTCTCCCTTTACCGGTGACCTCGTCTGTTCTCTCCAAGGCCACGAAGGCGGCGTTTGGGCTCTTGCCGCTTTTCATGACACCCTCGTTTCAGGCTCCACAGATCGTACCGTCAGGATATGGGATTTGAACAATGGCAGATCTACCCACGTGTTTGGTGGCCATACCAGCACCGTGAGGTGCCTTGCCATCGTAAAACCAGAGATGGTCGAGCTCCCTGTCCCCGGAGGCAAGGACGGTGACATCAAACAGGAGAGGTGGCCCAAACGTCCCCTGATCGTCACCGGCAGTAGAGATCACTCCCTCAGAGTCTGGAAGTTGCCCAAGCCCACCGAGCCCGAGTTTAAATGCTTTGGAACCGAGGACGGTGATTCTGTATGTTTTCCTCTCCCTTTCTCTCTCTCCACCGCCGTCCCCATCTCATCCCACCGAAGCAGGACGGCGAGGACAATCCTTACCATTGTCTCCATCTCCCAGGTCACGACCATGCTGTACGAACATTGGCCGCACGAGGTCGAACCCTGGTTTCGGGTAGCTACGACTGTACTGTCCGTATATGGGACATTATCACCGGCGAACAGAAATGGGTTCTCGTCGGTCACACTCAAAAAGGTTTCTCTCTCTCTCTCTCTCTCTTCCATCGCATTCTGACCACCCCTCCCCTTTTTTTTCCAGTTTATAGCGTCGTTCTCGACGTCAACCGTAAACAAACCTATTCAGGCTCCATGGATGGCACTGTCCGCGTCTGGTCTCTCCTGAATGGAACCTGTCTCCATACCCTCACAGGTCACACTTCCCTCGTCGGTCTCCTCGGTCTCTCCCCTTCCTACCTTGTCAGTGCCGCTGCCGACTCCACCTTACGAATCTGGGACCCCTCTACCGGTGAACTCAAGCATACCCTCGCAGCTCATACAGGAGCAATAACGTGCTTCCAACACGATGAATTCAAAGTTCTGTCGGGTTCAGATGGGAATTTGAAGATGTGGAACATCAAAGATGGTACCGTGGTTAGGGATTTGTTGACTGGGATTACGGGCGTTTGGCAGGTGGTGTTTGAAGGGAGGTGGTGTGTTTCTGCAAGTAATAGGAATGATAGTACAGTTTTGGATGTGTGGGATTTTGGAAAGGAATGTGATGGAGGTGATGAGGGGTGGATTGGCGAACCTGCAAGTGGGGTCTATGATGACGAGAGTTGGAGTGAGTATGAGGAAGATGAGGAGGGCGAGGGGGCGAGGGACAATGGGATGGAGAGTGAGGACCAGGGTGGAGATACGGGTGTGAGGGACAATGGTGGAGAGGAGCTGACCGCGGAGGCCCCTATGACTGTCAATCTTGCAAGTTTGAGAGAGAAGCGAAATACGATGCATGATCAGCGGGCTGGCAAGGGACGTTCTGTGCCTTTGGCAACGGCAACAACAACAGTTGCTTCCTCCTCAAGTGCTAGTGCTAGCAGAGACGCTGATATCAGAGCACAAAGCGAAATGATGGAAGAAGATCCTAATATGTACGAAGTGGAGCAGGAACAAGACACTAATGTTAATGCTATGGACCTCGTTCCTTCCGATTCAGAATTGGAAATGGCTGGAAGGATTGCTGCGGTCCAAGATCGACCTTGTCATCCTCCTCCTCATGCTTACCATCACCACTCTCAGCCACAAACACCACCGTCTCGACATTTGAGAGATAAACCACATGCTTTAACGAGTATGGATGGTGATGAAATAGATTGTCACCATGATCATGCTAGACCTGGACCTTCCTCTTCAGCACCTGCGTTGGGCGCATCGATGATGAGAACAAGTCATACAGATCATCATCCACATCTTATACGTCATGCACTCAACATCCATCCTGGTGATGATGGTTATACATATGAGCGCCCTCAGCTCCACAGGCAGTTGGGAGAACAGGCTGAAAGAGAGGGTAGGGATGGGGATGGGGACGCTGATATTGCTAGAGATGGTGATAGGGATGGGGGTTTACCGACGAGGTGGGTAATAGAGGGCCATGGTTCCAATGGCCCGACATTGACAGGAGTAGAAAAAGAGTCTGGGTTTAGACGTGACCGATTGTCATCGACACGGTCTATTGCTAGATGCCGTCGAGACAAGGAAAAAGAAAAAGAGAGAGATGAAGAGAGAGAGTTTTTGTTAGCGCTTCTGGATCCCCCCATTGACCATTCTGGAGTTGGGGAGTCTGAAGCTGGGCTGGGTGCGGAAGTGCAGCAACAGCAACAGCAACAGCAATGTGAGGATTTACCGATGTTACCTGTGTCTCAGGATACACCGACGAGACATAGGATTACGAATCGGAGGAGGAACTAATGACTTTTTTTTCTTTTTTGCTATCTATGATGGGATGACATGGGATTAGATTAGAAAGAAAGAAAAAAAGAGATAGTTGGAATTTGAGGATCTACTTCTTTTTGCTCTCTGATGTTATTCCTGGTTATGTGTATATATTGTGTTGTTATTAATGGATTTGTTTTTTGAGTGTGATGTAATGCATATGTGAGAGAGAGAGATGGGGAGTGAGAGGAATTTCATCGGAGATATAATATGACAAATTGTCAAAATATGGTTCTAGCTTCAAGTGGATATCTGTGGTTAGTCATATGACAGGAAGGTCAGATCAAGTATAGAAACTTATGCAGAAATAGATGTAGTTATCCATGAGAGTAAGTGAAGTACCCAGGTTGTGGATCAAGCTAGAGGACTTGTCTACGGATCTATAACTTAACCTCAGATAACAACCTTGGCCTCAACTTATGTATTATACTACTATCTGTCACAGTAACAAAAATAGATTACAGACAATAGTAAAATATATAGTGAGTATCAGATAGAACAAAGTGGATCTGAAGTCTAGCAGAAAAGACTGGACCCAGGTTACAGAAAATTTCATTTTAACTTTTTTTAAGAAAGTAGCTTTCTAAGTAGGCTCACACTGATGTGCTGATGAGCTATACTTTGATACTCCCACTTGTCAAGACATCAGGTCAAAGACACAATGCTCAAGTAAGTATAGAACTTCTTGAAAGCTTCATGAGGGAGCTGCTTTGTAAGTATGTTAACTAGTATGTCCTTTGTAGAGATATATTGTAATCAATCTTGTTTATCTTGATATATTATCACATACCATCCATTATCTATACATTTTCCACTCTTCCAGCATAGATCACACTCCATTCCAATCATCCATTAATCCAAGGACTAGACCTTGTATCTCTCATCAATTTCATAGAGTTCTGAAAGATATCTTCTACAGTAGCCAACAACCCAGAGTATATGTAGCAGTAGATTATTATTAGGTTACCGGTTCCATATTCAAGAACATAGTCTACTATGTACTGTTTTCCTTAGTCTAATTATTAACTTGAACTGTGCTGCACTCACACCTATCTGCTTAAATTTCTATTATCTGAAATCATGACTATGTGACATATAGGCTAAGCACAACATCATTCATCAAAGCCAAGGTTAATCTATCTATGTAGTACTCTTTCTAACTCTATTTCAAAACCTGTCTCATTTAAGTTCTTTCCTGTCACTGTCTTCCATGCTATCATTGTAGATAAAATTACCAAGTGTGAATCACATCTAACACATATTTACAAATAAAATAATGCCAAATATATCAATATTTGGCACAAGAATGATTGACTGAGTTTTAAGTAAGAGTAATATAGCTTTGGTTGCCAACAAAGATAATGGTTCCAGTTATTTGCAGAAAATCCATCTTCTTTAGCAGTGTTCTTAACCAGACTACTTTCTTCATAGTACTTGCTAATGCTATATATTCAGCTTCTACTGAAGATATAGCTACTATTGGCTACTTCTTTAATGACCAGGTTATTGTACTTCCTATAACCTCAAAAATAAATCCTTCCACTGAACAATAGTTATCTAAGTCCTAAGCCCAGTTTAATTCTGTCCAGCCAACTAAGTCAAATCTTTTTAACTCTTAACAGCTGAATATAAAACTATATTCTATTGTTTTCTTCAGATAATAATAAATCTGCTTAGCAGCTCCTAAGTGAGAAATGTCTGGACTGCTACCAAATTAAGATACCAAACTTACAGCATGTTGAATATCTGGCCTAGACTATATAGTAAAGAGGAGAGAACCAACAATCAAGAAATAGTATAAGTTACTAACATAGTCAGTTCTAGGTAATTATACTATTAAGAAATTGCACTTTATGAATTAGATTCTTTGGAAATATAAGTTTTGGTTTACCTGTGCCTTTTCTAGTATAATAAAATTCCTTTTCTAATATTTTTGTATGACTGGTAAGATTTTGACTAGTTATGTTAACTTTAATGTAATATCCCAGAAATTTAGTGTATTCTGAGCCAAGATATGTTATTTTTGTTTTATCTATAAATAGTTCCAAGTTTAGTTCATCCTTTAGATAAATTCTTACTTTATCTTTTATTTCTTCCACTAATTCTCTAGAACCAGAGACTTCTATTACTCAGTCATCAATATATTTAATTTTCTAGTATAGTTTTGTTTTTGAGAAAGTCTGAGGTTGCCAAAAAAAAGTAATGTCAAGACAGATGTTAAACCTTCCATAACAAAGCATACAAATATTTTTCAAATATAGACTATCTGAAAAATATAAATTATTTTCTCAAATCTGTTTCAAGTTATAATAAAACCAAGAATATGTATAAGTTCATCTAGCTTAGTAATCTTAAAGTAATTACTTAGCTTAAACTTGAACTAGTAAATATTTCTAGAGCTATAGAGAGTAGTGACTAACTGCTATATTATCTACATATACAAGCATTATAAAATCTTTCCATTTTCTTGCAAAAGATATAAGTAGTTATTGGTAGCAAACTTGATAAGACTAAGTTAATAAGAATATTGTTCAACTTGATCTTCTACTGTCTCTGTTATTAGAGTTGTAAACAATGGACTTAGTTTTATTTATTTTCTTTTTCTTCTATTTTTATTTTCTATTTATTTTATTTCTGTTTTTCTTTATTTTAAACTCAGGCAAAGGGTGTGGTGTAATGTTATGTGTGACAGTCACAAAGTCACACAATCATGTGACATAGAGAAGAACATAGAAGATTCTGAAACAAATAATGTTCTATAGCATAATAACAATATATTAGTCTTATAGAATATATATAGACTTTAGGATAGATTAGTTGTAATATGTACATAGACCATAGTCTGAAGTGTATAAGATAGACTATTTTGTATTAGGAACTCTATTGAGTTCTCTTGTATTACTCAATATAAAGATATACTTTCATATTATATTCCACTTTAACCATATCTATTCTAAGGTTGTACCTAGTAGTAAGCATGCATGGACCAAGTGGTCCAAAGGGTTTACAGATAACTCCTTCTTTCTCATTTATATCCCCAATCTCTTCCAGTGCAGATCACACATCTCTATTTCACCTTAGATGTCCTCACTAGACTCTTGCTAACTCTATGGACCTCTATTTTTTTAATATTCAAGAATTACTAGAAATCAGAATAACTTACTTAACAGTCTCTATTTCAGATAACTATCCTAGGTAGAATATTGTTAGAGTAACTAGGTAGAAAAGCAAGGTACTTTAAATCTTCAGAAAATTCTAAGTTTATTGTCCAAGAAATTACTGAACTTGTTACAATCTCAATGTTATAGCTTGAACGTGTGGACAGACTTGGACTAGGATTAGGATTTGGACAAGTATATATTGTAGTGATAATTATTAGTCTATAATGAAAGAGAGATAGGAGATAGGCATGTGACCTGAAAGTCATGTGATGGAGTCTAGAATGATCTGGAAAGACTTAGGGTCTAGAAGGATCAGGAAGAGTCTAGAAGGAGTTAGGGTTAGGAGTGATGTCAAGGGACAATGGTTTCTTATGGTGTACACATAGTGTGTATATGTACAGCAGAGATTAAAGGTATGATGTCAGGGTACATGTGAGAAGTATGGTAGCCTTAAGGTAGACACATGGTGGATGAGTAATAGACATGAGGTAGAGGCATGGACTTAAGGGCCGGATAGATATTGTTGTAGCATAGACCAGAAGCCATGTATATATATAGTAGACAATATAGTGAGGGCTCCTTGTTGAGTTCTCTTGTAATCTCTACTATTAGATAGCCTATTGAGAGCTTTGCTGAAGTCAGCATACTATGAGTGCTGTTCCAGCAAGTAGTTGCTACAACACTCAAGACCTTAAAGTAGATCAGGAAAAGAAACCTTGTATAGAATTTACACAAGAGAACTCAATAGAGAGCTCTATACTGGATTGTCTGCCTTATATACTAAATCCCCATGGTCTGTGCTACTACTACTTTAGCCTACTCTAAATAACCATGTGTTTGCCTTAAGATCAATATATATTAAACATGTTATATGATGTTATCTTTCCAGAATCTTCTACTTCCTTCAATTGCTATTCCATAACTTATAATCATTACTGTGGCTGTGTCATGTGACTTGTGACTGTGATGTCATGTCAAAATCCTAACCCCAGTTCCCAGAATAGAAGAAAAGAAAAGAAAAATAAAATCAAATGAAACTTGGGTCTAAACTTTGTAAGTCTGACAGAACTGTATACTCATCTCTAGAAAATTCTAAGAGAACAGAATAGAAATTCCTGAAGGTGATGGCTACTCTATATAATAACAGGTCCATTCTAGTATATCATAATTCTGAGTATATAAGCAAGTAATGATAATACTTAAGTAATTAGAAACAGCTTAGAATGGTGAAACCAAAATAAAAAAGGGTCAGAGTACTTAATAAGTACTTTTGGAGTATATAAAAGTAGATAAATAGATGTGTAAATGATACTAGAAAACTTTAGAAGACCAGAGTATGTTGCAAAAGAGTAAGAAAGTGTATAAAGATAAGTTTAATGACATATCTAAATAGATGGGAGTATTGGTATATAGCTCAAAGAGATCTAGAACATGGAAAAGCAGATAAGTGAATAAGTACAAATATGGAAAAGAACCACAGAACACAAATCAGCCAAAAAATATGGAAGAGAAAAGACTTAGAAGAGCCAGCCTCTTACAAATACTTAGTATATAATTTAGTAGTTTACACTATATTAGCTATTCTAAAAATCAACTAAAATATATAACTAATATAGCTAGTAGAGGTATAACACACAAGCTGAAACCAAAGATTATTCTAATCTATCTTCCATATTCTTGAATAATACATTTATAAGAAACAGTAATAATAATATGATACTATTAGCTTAAGTATAATGATATCTAGAAAGAGTTGTTATAGCTCAAAAACCTTAGTGTTGTGGCAACCACTAGACACAAAGTCCAATAATCATACAAGGTAGCAAAGCTCTTAATAGGCTATCAATATAGGAATCATAAGAGAACTCAACAAGAAGTCTCTGTTAAATTGCTATCCTATTTATATAAATTACATGTGGTCTGTACTAACACTAATTTAACCTTGCCCTAAAGACTATACATTGTCCATGCTTCATTCTCATGTTTTCTATAAGAACACCATGCCATATATATATACTCTGACATCATTCATCTAAACTGCTTTAGTCTGCTTTAGTCTACTCTAGACTTTATGACCTCATATCATGTGACATGTCATGTGACTGCAGTGTCATGTGCCTTATCATTATCATTATTATCAAATATAATAAAAGACAAGTAAATCTAAAGTAAAGTCCAATATAAAATCTAAAAGAATATATAAAAGAATATTACCACTTCACTATATCATAACACTTAAGGGTTGGTCAAAAAAAAGAATCTTATATTAGAGTTAACATAAGAAAACTCAATAGAGAACTCTATATAAGATTGTTTACCTTATATACTAATTACTCATGGTTTATGCTCTACTACTTTAGCCTGTCTAAATGACTATGTATAAGCCTTAAGGCCAATATGTATTAAACATATTGTTATGACATCATTATTCCAGAAGCTTCTATCATCTTTTATCATGTCATGTGATCATGTGACTATGACTCATGATGTCACATTAAACCCTAACCCTAACCCTAAGTTTCAAAATGGAAAATAAATTGAAAATAAAATAAAATAAAAAATGAAAAGTGAAATGAAATGAAACTAAGTTTACTTTTTATGATTCTGACAAGAGTATCCATATCTCAGTTACTCAAAGTAGCATGAGAACTGAAGTATACAAGTAATATAGTATTAATATATATATAAAACAAAATAGTAACTAAGATCCAAGTAGGTAGTCTAAGCATTAGAATTGCAACTTGTTTGTTATTTTAACAGCACTAACTAACATATTAGGATTTCTGAGATATCTTATCAGATCTTAGATAATAAGATATAAACCATGTCTAATATTTTATAACTGTTAAAAGAAACAGAATACACAGCAGCATAGTATAGTGTAGACAACTAGCAACCACTTATCTGTGATATATACTTTAATGAAGAGCCGAGAAAGAGTAAGCAATGATGGAAGATGAGTAGTATTGGTAAGAGTTTAGCTTATGTGAAAATTTTATATTGACTACTTTAATTAGGATTACTAATTATGGGCTATATACTTATTAAGTGGAATATACAACATTAACTCTGAGACTTAAGTTATAACAAGAGTAGGCTAAATGTAAGTATGCACAAACCATGCACCAAAGATATATAAAGTAGACACACTTATACTAAGAACCCTACCAAGTTCTCTTATGTTAAAATAATACAAGTTTTCTTTTTTGACTAAACACTCAGTCTTAAGTTATAACAAGCTTAGAATAATGTTCTTGTTTATATACTATGTAAGTCTAGTTGTCTAATATTAGATCAAGTAGTTTACCTTTCATATAAGCAATTTCCAATATTTAGCAAACACTTATAATTCATACTATTACTATATAATATATTCAGTTAATTTGAAGCTATTATTAGTGACTTAATCATTTCTCACTTGTTTCTCATTACTTGATTCCATTCAATCTCTCAACTGATTGAAGGCTGAAATTGGAGTACTAAAAAGTAAAGACTTTTTTATCTCTTCATATTGTCACTAGTTCTTATTTTTTTTATAGCATTCAAATTTTCAGATCTTCAAATTTAGCTGTATCTCAAATTATGTTATTGTAAGGAAAATGTGTCTTGCTCTTCCAGTTGCAAAGCACTTCACTTAGTAAGTGTATGGCCTACAATTAGTAGTCTTAATTAGATAGTTGATGTAAAAATTAACTTTCTGAGCTCTCAAGCTTTGGCTGTTCTTAATTCTACTTTGCTAGATAACTTGTCAATGCATAACCAGCCTAATTCTAAGGCTCTTTGGGCTTACTTATGGACTCTTATAGAAACATCTGTGTCAAGTTCACAAACAGTAGACTTAGTGTTTTCTCTATTTTACTTTTCATTTTTATTTTCATTCCATTTTATTTTTTATTTTTTATTTTTAGAACAACTAGGGTTAGGACTAATCGGTCACACTGTCACATTGGTCACAACCTGATAGTATAGTCACAAGATGGATCACGAGACTTGAGAGAATTTAGTAGAAAATTCAAGAACAAATGATATCATACAACATGAACACTATATATTGGCCTCATTGTTGTGGCAACCACTTATCACAAAGATAAATGATCACACAAGCGGTAAATCTCTTAGTGGAATATCAAGTGGGGAATTCACAAGAGAACTCGACAAGGAGTCTCTTCTTAATTTGAGTCCTATATATACAAAGTCCTCATGGTCTGTGCTACTAATAATTAACCCTGCCCTTATGTCCATGCTCCTTCCTCATGTTCACCTCAAGGCCACCATGTTGTATACATGTACCCTGATGTCATCTTCCAGATCTTTCTATCACATTCTAGGCCTTATGACGTCACGTCATGTGACTGAGATGTCACGTGCCTCTTCATCATCCAAAATAAAAAGAAAACAAAACAAAATCCTATAAAGTCAGAAAATAAAAGAAAAGGAAAATAAAAATTGTTCATGTTCCAAGCATCCTATAACACTCATGGACTATACATGGTTGTTTAGGGTAGGGTACACAGTACTTAGCACAGACCATCTGTAGGACTATATAAAGTAGACTAGTTTGTAGAAAAGTTCTCTATCAAGTTCTTTTATGTTACTCAATACAAGAGTTGTTCTATTATCCAATCCTAAGGGCTTTAGTTCATAACAATCTGGTTCAATGTCAGTCTTTGCCAACTGCTAGAGAACAGTTATGTTTCAAATTTCCAGTAATCAGAACTTTGCTCCTTAAATTGCTAAGCTTAATTCCAGTTATATAAGACTATGAGAACAACTGCAATATCTCTCTTTTCTTACAAATTGATGATCCACTAAACTCCTTGACTCAGTCTACCCAACTTATACAAACTGTTCTTAAATGTAACAATACAATCTTATATACCAATACAGTAGCTGCAATAAAAGACTTTGTAGCCTCAAAGAAGATTAATTATGTATGCATAGCTTTAATTCAAAACAGATTTGTTCTGCCTGACTTGCCTATTGCTGTAAATCTCTCTAAATATAAAAAGGCACTATGTTTTTTGTATAAGAATAAAAAAGCACCTTATAACAGCTTTTATGAAGATAAATGGTTCTTGAACTCTGGTACCTCTACCTACTTTATCTCATTTGAGTCTGACTTTGTTGATATAACTTTGGATAATTATAGTTGAGTTGAGCCTGCAAACTCAAAAGCACCACTATTTATAGTTGCTTTTGGCACTATTCTAATTGAACATGAAATCTTTGATCTTACAAAAGAAACTACTAAAGTTGCTATATCAAAAATATAGCCAGTATATTGTGTCCCTGATATGCAGATGTGTCTTCTCTCTACCAAACAAATTCTTTAGTCTGGATTGAGAGTGAAAGGCAACAAAAGTGGCTCTACTTTTCATGATAAGTCTGGTAATGCTGTTCTATGGGCTACTCCTAATCTTTGGAGTAACATCCAGATTATAAAGACTTGTATTCTCAAGCATAATGTCTTTAATTTTGTAAGTCTTGCAATAAGACACCTAGACTTTGAAACTTTACATTGTTGTTTTTAGATATGCTTCTGATAAGGTTATGTGTTATATCTTTGACAATGTTGAAGATGTGAAGAAGATCTGTTTTCCAATACAGAAACATGTCTGCTATGGTTGTACTCTTGGAAAGATGTATCAATATAGTTTTTCTAAGAACTCTATTTGCTTCAGTGAGCCTCTAGGATTGATTCACTTAGATCTCCTTGAGCTCCCTACCTTGTCTTACTCAAAGTGTAAGTGGGTGATTACATTTCTTGACAACTATTCCTCCTATTGCAATATTGCTTTTTTATGTAAAAAGTTTGAAACTGTAGAAGCAGTTAAGTTTATTTTCCAAATGTGGTCAAATACTACTTTTCATCATGTGAAAAGATTATACACTGATAATGAGAGAGAACATGTAATATCAGAATTACAATTCTTTCTAAGAGAGCAGGATATTATCTATAAGACTGGTACTCTATATGTACACTAACAAAATGGTCATGCTAAACCATTGAACCATATCTTGCTTGAAAATACACAGTAAATGTGACTTGAAGCATGCTTACTGGATTCCTGGTGGGAATTTGTAATAACAGCTGCAGCTCATATATACAATCATACACTTATTAGATGTTTTACAAAGAAAAAAAAAGTCTGACAACTCCACAAAGCATTGTATAGTCTTAAGCAAGCTAGCTTATTTTTGTTATAAGACAGAAGTGTGGACAGACTTTGGTAGGGTTAGGGTTAGGACATAAATAGGACAGTAGTATTATTATTAGTCTACAATGGGAAAAGGGCATGTGACCTAGAAGTCATGTGAGATGATGTCACAGGCCTAGAGTGGTCTACAAGGGTCTACAAGGCTAGAAGAGCCTAGACAATGATGTCAGGGAGCATGTACACCACATTGCTACCACATGTAGAACATATAGACATTAGGGCAGGATGCATAGTCTTGCACAGTCACTGCAGAGTAGACATGAGGTAGACACATTGTTGTAGCATGGACCACCTATAACTTATATAAATAGGATAGCAATGCAGCGAGAGCTCCTTGTCGAGTTCTCTTGTAATCCCCACTACTAGATAGCCTACTGAGAGCTTTGCTGAAGTCAGCATATCACAAGTGCTGTTCCGGCGAGTAGTTGCTACAACAATCTTGGTAGTGAACTATGACTAAGTCAATATCAGCTCTAGAATTTAAGTGATGCAAATCCAATGCTAGTGTATATTACTTCATTGATGAAGAAACTAGAGATTTTGTTATAGCAATTGTCTATGTTAATAATGTTTTCTTTATAGGTTCAAAAGATTTTCTACTTTTCTTAGGGTTGAAGTGAAAATTTATGATAAAATAGAAATACTATGATCTTGGACAAACTAAAGAGTTTCTTGGGATACATATAAGTTATAACCATGAGGATCAAAAGATCTTTGTAGACTAGTCTAAGTACTTAAACAAAGTTCTAACATAATTCAATATAGCAACCAACTCAACAAGTACTCCACTTCTATTGGGCTATATGTTTAAACCCAATGATAAATAGTGTAACCTCAAGTTCCATCAAAAGTACCAACAAATGGTTGAATCTCTGATATATCTAATAATTGGCTCACATTCTGATATAGGATTTTCTGTAGTCAAACTTGCTCAACAGATAGCAAATCTCTCTCAAATGAGTATTAATTAAGCAGGGATGCATCTCTGCAGGTATTTGCTTAATACTTGCAAGTATTGGATAGTCTATGATAGACTTAGCAATAAATCTGTTTGTAGTACACTCTGACTTAGATTGAGCACAAGATCCAGAATTACATAAATTTGTAACTGGTTACTTTACTCTAATAGCTCATAGAGTAACATCCTGGATGAGCCACCAGCAAAAGACAGTAGCTCTGCCTTCAACTGAAGCTGAATATATGGCTCTCTCTGATTGTAGCCATCAGCTTGTCTAAACAAGAAACCTTCTCAATAAGGTTAGTTTTAATGTTCCAACTCCTCATATCTATGGTGATAATCTTGGTTCACTTTTCTGGGGATCTAACCCTATACAAGAAAAGCACTCCAAACACATTGATATCCACTATCACTACATAAGAGATCTAATTGAGGATGAACAAATTAAACTATATCACATTGATGGAAAAGAGAATCTGGCTGATATTCTGACTAAAAATCTTAGTCAAATTTTATTCAGTCATTTCCATCCATCCCTTGGCTTAGAGATACTCTAAGCTCATCTGCTTCTGCTTCTATCACTTAACAGCTGATGTCTTAAGCAAGGGTTGTGAAGCACTCCGCTTAGTAAGCATATGGCCCACGATCAGTAGTCTTATCGATGTAAAATTGACACATAGGTTGACCTTCTACAAAATACTACTCGTCTTTTGTTGTTGCTCCCTTTCAGCTCTCCGTTGAAGTATACACCACAGGTAAGTGGTTGCCAGTTGTCCACACTGTACCATGCTGCTGTACACTCTGTTCCTTCCAACACTCCCATTATTTAGGGTCTTTCATGATGGACCGACAGTCTTATTCCTTGTATATGAAATCCAATTACTTTCAACCTTGTATCGGACAAATCTGTTTAATTCCAGGTGATCGTGAGGGACCGTGTTCGTACAATTCCCTGACTTGAGGTCGCATTAAAACGAAGGATTTGATTGGTCGCTTTGAAGTGTACTATTTAAGAAGCTCGTATTTAAGAAGCTCGTTTAACGTGGTGCCAGGTAAATCTGAAGCAGCTCCTGTCCAAATTGGACAACGGTGAGAACAGTTTGTGATAGTCCTACAAATTTCCTCGGAGGCAGGCATAGAGAAGGACGGCTGCAGCGCAATGCAGTTTTCATATCTTATTCTTATTCTTCAAGAGATAATTGTACTCCGTGGACCATTCAATGTGTTTATCTATGGACCTAGATCCTGTGCCCCTTGGGGGGGTCTTACCTCTGCTGGCAGCTGCGATCTCCACGCGCCCGAAGTGTGTGAAATGGGCCATACAATACTCGAATTCTAGTGAATAGAATCGGTGGAGTAAATTAATTTCACCATGTTTGAACGTTGAACTTCGCGTAGCCTTGAAGTCATACTGCCTTCTCCCAACAATGGAATAAACAAGCCGATTTCCAGATCAAGTGTCATGGGGGTTGCTTCTCCGCGGTTCATGCATCGTCGTTCTTTCAACTACTTCTCAAGATTCTTTGTGAGTCATTAGAAATATTCGGCCGGAAGGAGTGCCGAGCCTAAAAAAGCCAAAGTGACTGTTCCGCAGATTGTAAGCTTATTTATTAAACGCCTATTCAGTAGCCTGAGGAAGTATCTCCATGGCTGTGGCTCAGAGTGGTAGCGTTACTGATCACATGCGAGCATTGGGTATCGTGCGTTGCATAATTTCCATGCAGCTCTTTGCCATCAACGACATTATCTCGAGGGAGTCATTGAGCAATTTCTTGTTCGACACTGCAAGGAATAATGCTACGCACGTTCATCTTATCATCGAAAAGGATATTTGATAGCATTCTCAGCGCCGTTCTGATCTGTTCCTTGCCTGATACACTAGGTTTTGCACTATATCTCTGGCAACGGCGCAGATTCAAGAATCATGGTGTCTGTGGGTAGAGGGTATACCGAACCAGGCTCGATAGCCCAGGATTTGGTGATGACTCTGGGGCTGGCCTCGAGGCCGGCCACGTTCTGACCTCATTAAAGTAAGATCTAGGCGACCTTTTTATTCTTATAGATTTCCGGCCAGATACGCCTTCTTTCGCCAGGTCTTCTTCCAGAGAAGGCTAAACCCCATAACAACTCCGGCTTTGTGAACTCGGCAACTCTGTCACTATAAAGCTGTCCTTGTCCTTAAAATATTGTTTTGATCTCTTTCTTGGTCCAACTTGCTTCTCAGGCATCAGTGAAAGACTCTGCAAACGGTCGCCTTGACTCTCAGCATGACAGAATACACAACTGAAGCTTACGAGGAGTACTTGACTGCCCGTGAACGCTGTGCCCGATGGGTTCAAGCACATTCCTCTGACCGAGATGGATTTTATTCACCTTCAGTACCTCCAATGGAAATTGAAGGGCTCATACCCTTCTCTCCTCCCTCTGATGGCAGCTCACACTCACTACCGCCGAAAATGGTGCTGAGGTATAGCGACGGCCGACCCGATATCCCCATCCCACATGTGACCCCTTCTCTGCGGAGACATGACCGCTATCCTCGTAGTCCTTTGACTGAGCCTCCATATCACCGACGTTCTCACACAACTGCTTCCGGTCAATCTCATCCGCGTCAAATGTCCCCAGTCACCATCCATTCTGCTCATCAACCTGGTTACGGATGTACATCCTACCATCCACATCCTGAACCCATTGGCGCTGATGCAGATTCACCAGAAGAAATTCGGGTTCTTCCTTCACAAGCACCTGTTCCCAGCCCACTGCCACCTCGTTCTGTATCCTCTTCACATCATCAAAGTTCTCACCACTACCTTTTGGAGTCATTTTCTCAGACGGAACCTAACCGCTTTTATGAAGATCATTCACTATCTAGGCCAATTGTATATTCACCTCCATCATCTCACCATTTCAATGCTACACCGCAGATCAATCCTCAAGAGCGGCCGGCTCCTTGGCATGGGCTTCACGCTCACTCATCCGGTAGCTCCACGAAGCACTCTCATGCGATTTCGAACCACAAAGTACCACCATCCATTGTTTATGCACCTCATCATGGACCGTCCTATCCCCCTGCCATTTTGTACTATCCACCAACGCCGCCACGGGACCCGAATGGGATGATTTACAGTTGTTCGGCTCCCGTCCCTATTCAAGGTGGTTCCTATCCGTCGCCTGTGCCTCCGGATGGTGTTGAAGACAGGAGAAGGCGAGGGATGCACTCGTCGGGGCCTGGAAGGATGCACAGAGTTCCGAGGTCGGATGATGGTCGGGGATCAGATGCAGAGAGTGTCAGCTCTGAAAGTACTTATTATGTTCTTCCTTCGCCCGGTCGAAAAGTTCATGCTATTGTATGTCATTTCTATTTGCTTTATATGTTACTTTTGCACTGAGCATCGACCTGTTAGGCACCAAGCCCAGGTCAGTCGATTCGCACAGCTACGTCTACCACAAAAAGTCCCGGACAAAGCCCGCGAAAGTCATTTTTGCAGAGGATTTTCAATTTCAAAAATATCAGGTCTTCGACAGGAGGGTCAACTCAGGGGCCCCGGAACAAACTGCAGAGGCGACATTCTACTGGTGATTCCGAGCGGCTGACGCCTGACTGAGTATCGAATCGTACGATGGTAGACCAAATGCTCAGAAAGTTGACGGCGGATGCGGGCACAAAAGAACGACCAAGTCCAAGACCGATTGATGCCAAACAATGACTCAGACAAAAAAAATCGGCGAGCTGTATCCCCATACTCATCAAGTAATTGCTCGGTTTTTTCATTCACCTCTTCTATCACTATCCTGGGTCATATTTTCCTTTCCCTTCTCATCTTTCATATTGGATTTACGTTTGATCTCCGCCGATCACTTCCAGCCGACAAATTATATGCTACGGCGTAGCGTTATGTCAAACTTATAGTCTCATCACTGAATACCTTGTCACTTTCCGTTTTGTATTTCATTCGTATTTTCCTTCGTTGGATGCTTGATGACGGTGTCCTGCTGTGCTCATTCACAGCTCTCTCTAACTCTCGTGATTTTATTTTGTATTTCATAGTCGTATGCTTAGTTGCTAGAATTAAATCAAGTCATTACGACATGTATTAGCACCTGAGCCAACCTCAAGTATCCTGCTGCCAGCCAGAGAAGACCTTGATTCCTCCATAAATTATTACTTATTACTTGAGATCTGATAAAGAGGGCCATATTTTGAAAGCTTGAAACTTCGCATCCTAATCGACGGCTGGCCAAGAAGCGCTATAATCAATAACGAGAGACTGGTACGAAAAACGGTACCAGATCGGCGTCATCGCTGTCTGACTCATTGCGGAAAAGTTTATCTCCAGTAGGGAATGAATTTTACTGCTACCATCGATTTTCGACCTTGTCAGGGCTTGAATCCAATCAATCGCCCGGGCACTAATGTCACGAAATTCTTGAAGCTGAAAAAACTGCTGCAAGGTTTATTCAGACCAAGGGAGTCTCTCCACTGAGGTTAAACACTTCGAGCACCTCCCTGGTGTTAGACAGGAATATAAATAAGGGTTGCAAAAACTAGCACCTTTATGTTTATATACAGATGAAATTTTGAAGAGTGGTCAAACTTAAACCAGCCATATGGTGGGAACAATGAGAATGCATTGGAGGAGAGGACGCTTATTTCAAGATTTGGGATGGAAATGTGTCCAGAAAAGGCACTAGGGCAGATCTACAGCACTGCGGAAGTAGTAACTATCCTCGTATGGCTGTCATTCAGGAGTAGGAATTTTGAGGAGGTACAATGTAACCAAACCAGTCAAGGAGGTCAGTACTGGTTATATGATGAAGGAGAGTACCACGTGCTCTCTGGGGTAAGTGGCCTATTAGGGTTGTCCAGGACATCAGATGCTTTGCTAGGGTTCCAGTCTGATATTTTTTTCTCGCTGCAATGTGGAACCAAGGTTGGCTGGCAACGTGCTATAAGAA
>JAJOHK020000899.1:0-18122 GCA_022457215.2 Leucocoprinus gongylophorus
TTCAAGAAATAAAAGAAAAACTAAATCAAAGAAAATAGATAAAAGGAAAAGAAAATCAAAATATATGGGTTCAAGCATACCATGATATCCAGAGGATGATGATGAAAGTGTTGTAAAACATTCCACTCACTAATACTCATGCTACAATCAACAGCATGACTAAGAAATGGTGCACAGTACTCACAATGAGTCTGGTATGTGTCATCTATTTATATATAAATGTATTAGTGTTGCTTACATGCTGCTTACACATGTCACTCTTTATATCACATTATAACTTGTTTTGATATTGCTCACACTCTACAAGCTCTCCACTCATAATCTTACTATTGGTAAGTAGTCAATCAGTTGTCTGTACTGCACTATGCTGCTATGCATTCTGTTCCTTCAATAGGAAGTGGCATGGCATTTGTGAATCAAAGGCTTTTATCTGGATCAGTTTTGGCTGCCTGGCTGTTATAATCAGAGCGCAGGTGATGAATAAGGGGTCTTAGTAGCCTAATGAATTAATCAGATAACTCAGAAATCACCCAGTGAACTGTGGACAACTGTAAATGACTAAGAGTCAAAAACACATCCACAGGGAGTAGTACATGCAATCATGTGATGTACTAATCAAGTGAAACACAATTCTACAACTAAGTCCACACTAACTATTTATGAGACTGAGAAAATCGCTTCTAACACTGGCGAGGAATAGATAAGGGTTGTACTGATTTTGTGGTTGAGGTTGAATGTCGGCCTTCTAAACTATAGCATTTTATATTCAATTCTATCCAACAAGACACTCAAATTTTACAATTCAAGGGCGAAACCTTGTCACAGGCTTCCACGGAATTGAGAAATAAATCAAAAAACTGGGGAACCTAAAATTCCGATGAGACCAACTGACATAGAAAGTAAAAGCACACTCACATCCATTTCTTGCACTACAAAACAGTTTTTTCCTTCTCTACCCCACGATTCCTCATTCAAACCTTTATGATTCCACATGTCAACTACTGTTTCGCCCATGCAGTGTCCTACATTCAGTTCGACATCGACTCTATACCTCTTACCCTGGAACAATTCAGGTTTCTGAACATACGCAATGGTGAGGGCATCATGCAATGGAGGTCCAGAGGGGAATCCAAAGACAGACTTGTACGACGAAGCGAAGTAATTGATGATAGTGCCTAGTGTGTGTCGGAGCGGTGTTTTAGGAGTTGGAAGGGGAGGATAGGGTGACCCAGGTATGAGCTTGTCGGATGTCGATATTGAAGAAGGGTATACACCAGCGAGTAAACAGTGCTGGATTTCATATGTGACGATCGCTTTGTGAGTGACATTAATCGGGATCATCGTAGTTTTGACAGACGAGTCTAACACGATCTGTGCTGCATGCGCTAGAAAGTATTGTGAGCGAGCATACAGGATAAACTTAGACCGACGTACGATCAGTAAGAATATTATATTCGGCCACAGCAGACCTATTTCCGAGACCGACGCCACCTCCCATAAACACAAATTCGTCGATTGCCCCTTGTTCAATCAAGTCCGGATAAACGCTGATGAAAAGAGCAATATTGGTCAATGGTCCACTAGAAATTACTGTTACTTTATCTCCTTTACCGCCCTTCCAGGTCTTCCTGATCTCGTTGACCATGCCTTCAAGGGCTCTGACCAACCCAACCTGCTCATTCTCACTGTAGATCTTGACGAAGCGATCGATGACCGCTGGTTCATCTGCACTCGGTAAACCTTGGACGCCTCCTAGGCCATCCTCCCCGTGAATTTCCGGGTCGTGCTTAGCAGGGAGAATGAGGGGATTTGGAGCACCTGGATAGACCTTGATATGGGCAGGAGCATTATACGCATGTAGACATTTGGCGGCATTGAGGGCTGTATGGCTACTAGATGCATTGCCGTGTGTCTATCAGGCTCAATTAATGTAAGATCTGATTCAGTGAGCCATACTTACAGTTGAGACACCTATCAGATTAACATCTGAGCAATGTATGGCAAGCATCAAGGCGATTGCATCATCATGACCCTAAGACCCTAGTGGTTTAGTCGAAATGGATGAGTTGAAGTGAAGAGAATGATTCTGTACAGGATCAATATTGAGCCAGATATTCTTCATCTGTGAACTTGATAGTGTTGCAAAATCCGGTGATTGAGTAAAAGGTGTATTGAAAACTAGAGCTGGAATGGAATGAGACTCCCTATGACCTCCCATGGTATTTATACATATCAGCGATGGTCCGTGAGCGAGTGTTGGAGACTACGAAGCTGTGGACATGTGGTAAAGGATGACAACATTCGCTAACTTACTCTGAGACCCAAAATATAACCTTTCCAAAGACTAATTGACAGACAGATGTCAATGAAGTTGAGAACGAAGCCAGCCCCCATGAGGTCACCAGTCTAGTGATGCAATTACATTATTCTCGAGCACGATCTAAAAGCTCAGGTATCTACAGACTGCAGCCAGTAGAATCACCAACCCAATCTCTGACTGTTAGATCGGAGCGCAGGTGACAGACAACAGGGCCTAGCAACCTTATGGATCACTCCAATAACTTAGATATCACATCACCCAGTGAACTGTGGACAACTGTAAATGACTAGAAGTCAAAAATGCATCCACAGGGAGTTGTACTGACTAAGTAATCTTCTAATCTAATAGAGTGCACACCCCCTTGATCTGATAAGTCCATAAGCAATAGAATGAAGAATAATGATAAAATTGAAGTGCAGGTGACAAATAAGGGGTCCTAGCGACCTTAGGAATCACTCTGATAACTCAGAAATCACCCAGTGAACTGTGGACAGCTACAAATGACTAATAGTGTCCACATGGAGTAGTATATAATGTTCTGACTAAGTGAAACACCAAGGCAAATTTCTATTATTATTCTTTTCATTATCTTTCCTTTTTTTGATATCCATGAAATTAGATCAGCTCGATCAGTCTGATGGACTGCCAGTAATACTTGGACCAGAACTGTATATAGTTCTATCATGCTTGGACTATCACAGTTTTTATTAGTACAAAAGGACTACAGTATAGAGTGAATGAATCTTAGCCATTTATGTTTTCAGGCCTCAAGCTGAGTATACTTTCTAAAAGATTATGGGCTCTGGCTCAAATTAAATTAACTACAATATTACCTTTGACAACTAAACACTACCAACATCACACCATTACAACAACCATTACAACCAAAATGTTAGGTACATCACAAGGACCACCAACATTCACTAAAGGTGACAAATTTGACAGAACAAATTGGATTGCATTCAAAAACTTGATTATAATGGCTGCCAAAGTATGAGGTGCTATAGGCTATCTTGATAGGTCTATTAAAGATCCTGCCACTCCCATAAGATTTCATATGTCAAGTCCACCCATTCTGAAAACATGTCATCATAGCAATGATGCAACAATTTGGATATCTGGTTTTTTATGATAGAGATACTCCTATTGAATTTGATCTTCTATAATAGTATTCTCCTATTCAATCCATTTTAGTGTTTTATCACTAAAAATTTCACTCAGTACTATATATTGAAACTCTTAGTATCTTCTATACATCTGACTTGTATATAAGACTAGTAGTTACACTGTAATTTGCTAGTCTGATAATTGACAAAGATAAACTTCTATTGAACTCAATCTCCAGTGTTCAATGACAACACACTAACATCAGCACTTACTCTTATCTCAGACTCCATCCAATTCTCTGAAGCTGCAACTATGCAATACATAGATAACACAGCACATAAGCTGAAGCCAAAATCATTCTGACAAATCTACATTACCAAGCTCCTAGTATGGAGTTTTTCATACTCTACACATTTTTAAACAAACCTCATAGGCTTTCATCCTCTGGTATGAACTGCACCTAATGGTATTATCAGACTAGCAAATTACAGTATAACTACTAATATTATATATAAGTTAGATATATTGTCAGAATTGTAAACAATAGACTTTATTTTAGTTTTTCTTTTTCTTTTAGTTTTTCTTTTATTTAGGGTTTAGTGTGACATCAGGCATTGCTTCTTTCCTCTTACCACCATCTTGCATGGTAGCACCTATTGGAAATATAGTGAATAAATTTCTTTCTTTTACTTTCAGCTCCTCAATAATGTCTAAATTGCAAGCTCTAGTATTACCAACTGTGTCTTCTTTAAACTGCATAGAGATAAACATTTCTACAGGACAAGTATCTGCTAACAACTGCGAGATAAGAGGGAGAACCCCTACTACTGCTTTAAACCTTTCTAGAGAATCCTTGATAGTATCTTCTGGTCAGGCAACACTATACTGTGATAGAATGGACAACAAGATGGATTGCGAATCCACAAGCAGAGACATGACTCCTGAATTGTCCTATAAGATAGAGCAGGAGAAGACATTGCACACCAGTAAGGTGGCTGACCAACAAGATCCCATGAGGCCTATGAGTGGTAATAATGAGGCTTTCCCAACACATGCATCACACGAGAAGAGTATTATTAACATATAGCTTCCTTATGACCCACATGCTTCTATGGAGCCAGACCTTTGGAGCAGATCTTTTCATCCCATTTCACTCTACAGTTTGATTGAACATTTTGCTTCAGATTTGAAGAGTATCAAAGACTCCTTGAATTTGATGAAATATATCGCCAACAAACAGGTTAATGGTAAAGAAGTTAATAATCTTAAGGATTTTGATGGCATGGGCAATGCCATCTGGAATTTTATCTCATTGGTATATGAGGCTAAATGGGACGCCCTCCATACATACAATAACACTAACACTCTTAGAGCAAGAATATCTTCCAAATTCACTCTAAGAGTTACACCTAACAAAAACAACAACAAGAAAGAAATTGCCAAACCAGTCCCCATCTCTATTGAGAAAGCACCTCCTCCTCCTCCCCTGCTCCCAGCTAAATCTAAGACTGAGATCAACACAATCTCAAAATATTTCAAAGGAAACAAAACTATGATGAACTCTACAAAGCCGACCAAGTCATATGCCCAAGCTTCAAAACAAACAGCAAGCACTTCTGAAGTGCTCAAGATTAAAGAGTCCTTCCTAGTCTTAAACACAAACCAAATCAACCAGGTTAACAACATCATCAAGGGTAATCCAAAGCCCAAACCCCATATCCAGATGACTACAAAAGAGCCATCAAGAAAACAAGTAATTGTTCCTATGAGTAATGACAACAACAATTCATTCATTAAAAATTCTGTGATTCATATTACTAATATCAACAGGCTTCTCAGGAATGCCAAATTAGAAGTTGTGGTGGACTTCATCAGATCCAATTCTATTGGCCTAGTGATTGTCACCAACAAGGTCACTATTTAGTCTGATCTCTAAATTATAAGTCAATATATAAAGAAATCTAAAGACATCAATGAGCTATAGGTTGAGGAACCTTGTCTCCCTCAATCAAAATTGTATCTCAAGATTATTGGTATCCCCTTCTTCCTAAATGGCAAGACTCAGAAATGCCTTAACACCAGCAATGTCGAAACTATTCTAAAACAAAACCAGATATTTGATGATATCAAACTTGCATCTAGACCAAGGGTTATCAAAGTATCACCCAAGTCAGACATGTCAATTGTCTGGATTGACATTTGGGACTATCAGAGTGGAAGCAAAGCTAGGTGCCTCATTAATTGGTGCTTTAATGTTAGCAGGTATATTGCTACTATCAGAGGGGCTAATATGAACCTGGGCATGCCCCAATGCAAAAACTGCTGGAGGTGGGGACATGCAACCTTTTCTTGCAAAATCCAAGGTTCCAAGTGTGTCAAGTGCAATGGTCTACACAAATCTGAGAACTACCATGAATTCGGGTGGTGCTGCAAAGCAAATGAGAAGACAAACCCACCTCATCTCAAGACAAAGAATGGCAAATCATGCTCTCACTTGTTCAAATGCTCTAATTGTGAGGGCAATCACCAAGCCGACTCCAACCAGTGCCCATTCTGGAGGTATCAATTCAATAGAGAATAGCACCAAAAGAAATATGCCAAGATCTGTGACAACAGGATCAAATCAATTCGCTCTTTGGAGAGTGGTAAGCAGAAAATGTGATTTTGAAAAACCTCAAAATCCTTTTGCAAAACATTTGCAAGAACCATCTCATAGCCAACACTATCCTCGAGACTCAGTCATACTTCGACATAATTCTCATCCAAGAACTGCCTTGGTCTGTTATCTGCCAAGTCCCCAGTACTGTGAGTAGCAAGGGCAAAAACTTCATAAGTACTGTCCACCACCCCAATTAGTCACTCTTCACAATTACCCCCGTGAACAAAGCAACTTCCTCTAAGGTCATAGCATACATTAACATCTATCACTCTCCTCTTCATTTCTCTTTACGTTCTGACATTATTAATCACTCTGACATTCTTCTTATGTTGTTTACCAATGACCATATCCAATACTTCATTATGAACATTTATTTGGACTCATCCTACTTGGCCTTAAAATATCTTAAGGATATTGAGGTCAATATAGATAATGTTCTTGTTATGATAGGAGATTTTAATATTAGGGATAGCTTATGGGACCCTTCCTTTTCCCACCATTCATCCATTAGTGACAATCTTTTGATTATTGCTGACTCATTCAACTTAGCTCTTTCATTGCCTACTAACCCTTGTCCCACTAGGTACTCCGACATAGTAGGAGAAGCTAATTTGACCATTGACCTTATGTTCCTCCGATATGGATCAAGCAAAATCAACCAGCACTCCATTCACTTGGAATAGTGGCTCACATCTGACCGTGCACCCTTATCCATCACCATTCCCATCATGGACGAAATCATTAATACCTCAAAACTTCCAATTCAGCAAAAAAGCAAACAGGAAATTGTATTCATCAAAGAGGTTATTTCATTCTTCAAAAACCTTGACACTTCCAATATCACTAACAAAGAGTGTCTCAAATACACGGTCAACAATCTCGATTTGCTAGTCAACCAAGCATGGAACAAAAATGCAAAATGAACGAGAATTACAAAACACTCCAAAAAGTGGTAGACAGATGAGTGCAACAAGGCCCTCACTGACTATAGAGCGTCAAGAAGTTTGGACGATTGGAAAACATTCAAGAAAGTTGTAAAAAACACAAAAAGATCCTTCTTTGACATGAAGATTTGAGAAGTTGTAGATAAGAGCTGTAGTCTATGGGAGTTGATGAATTGGATTAACAAACACAAACTCTCCACAACAGAAGCCATCAAATACAAAGGCCAACTATATCTCACCTCAGAAAGCCTTTGGGGTGCTCTTTATGCCACATTTAATACCACACTCCATTGTCAGGTTGACACAGAAGTCCTTAATGAGCTAAGATCCAAACCCACCATAAACTGGGTCCCATTCTCGAAAGAAGAATTCAAACAAGCCCTAATCAAGTGTAATAACTCATCAGCACTGGGCCCAGACAAGCTTATGTGGCGACACCTCAAAGTCATTCTAAAACAAGATGTATGCCTTTCTCACATCATCAACATTGCAGATGTGTGCATCAACTTGGAACACTGGCCCAATCACCTCAAGTGATCATCTATGGTAATCATTCCTAAGCCAAACAAGCCAGCTTATAACAATCCCAAATCTTTCCATCTCATCATCCTCCTCAACACTATCGGCAAACTTATCAAGAAGGTGATTGCCGAAAGACTCCAATTCCACATCATCAAAAACAATTTCATTCATCCCAGTCAATTAGGTAGCCTCAAGTTCAAGTCCACTACAGATGCTGGAATTGCGCTTACTCATGTTATTCAATCAGGCTGGGTTAAAAATAAAACCACTAGCATCCTAGCCTTCCACATTGCTCAATTTTTCCCATCTCTCAATCATCATCTTCTTACCCTCTTTCTCACAAAAGCAGACCTTGATCCCAAAGTTACTTCTTTCTTCAAGGACTTTCTAGTTAGAAGGAGAACCAATTATGTGTGGAACAAATTTTCCTCACTGACATATGAAGTAAATGTGGGAGTTGGCCAAGAGTCCACTTTATCCCCTATTTTGTCCACACTCTATCTCTTTTCTCTTCTATATATTTTAGAAAAGTGTTTAAAAATTCTTAACATTCCCGTCTCTCTCATATTCTTTGTTGATGACAGTCTTTTTATCTCTTAGAACAAATCCATTGATGTTTTGAACTCACAACTTTTCTGTAGTTACAATGTGCTATCTGGTTTCCTTGACAAGTTTGCACTTAACATTGAACATTCAAAAACTGAAACGTTTCATTTTAACAGATCCCATGGAATGTTCAATCCCTCTCCTCTTGACCTCTCACCATTAGGAAGACCAATTCTTTGCCTCAAAAACTCATAGAAATACTCGGGGTTCATATTCAATCAAAAGCTCACATTCCACCAACATATCAAATTTTACTTGAACAAGGCTATCTCCACGGTCAAATGCATGAAGCTTCTTGGGAATTCAACATGAGTAATCAATCCAATTCAGAAACGCCTACTATACAGGTGTTGCATCTTACCTATAGTGCTATATAGGTTCCAATTATGGTTCTACAACAAAGTCCCCCTCTTGTACCCCATGAAAATCCTCAGGAAAATGCAGAGAACAGCTGCCATTTGGATACTAGGAGCACTCAAAACATCGCCTACAGAAGGACTCGAAGCTATTGTAGGACTTATCCCCATAAAGCTCTATCTACACAAACTCACAAGCAGATCTCAGCTTTGCCCTGCTGCCCTTTTAGAGAATTATCTCATCAAAACCCTCATGGATAATCCCCTCAATACACGCTATAAGCCTCCCCCCCATTCAATTAACACACTTACTGATTGCTAGAAAATCTTTGTAAAAGGATACCTCATGGACTCAAACAACAAATTATATGGAGTTTTCCTATCCTTTTTCCCCCTCAACCCAGAATTTAATCCGGGTTCTAGAATAATCGACATTTTTTCTGACCGAATTTCTTTTAATTTAGCCAATAAAGCAAAAAACGAATCATCATGCTCTCAACAACTAGATGATATGACTATTCAATCTTTCCTGTCTCCACACATGGCAATTGTAGTATCTGATGCTAGCATCAAGAATGACATTGCTACTTCAGTCTCACATATCTACATATGTGACCAACCTTTGGTCAAGATGGTTCATCACGTGGCCTTTGTTACCAGTACAGAAGCAGAACTTTTTGCTATTAGATGCAGTATTAGCCAGGCTTGCAACAAAGAAAACATATCTAAAATCATTATTGTCACCAACTCCATTCATGCAGCCAAGAAGATATTCGATACCAAGTCCCATCCATATCAGATCTACATGTCTGCCATTCTTAATGAACTTGGGCAATTTTTTACTACCTGCCAAGAAAATCACATTGAATTTTGGGAATGCCCTGGTTGTCTTAGATAGAGACTCCACAAATCTGCTGACAGAGACTCGAAATCATTCAAGCCCATACCCATACTCCCAAGTAAAATTTCTTGGGACTATTACAAAAAAGTCAATAGTGTTAACAACATCAAATTGTGAAAGATGACATTTCAAACATTGGATGGGAAAGGTAGACAATTCCTCGACCTTGTCAACAACAACCTTGAGACCATTGAACTGTCTTACACTAAAGGGGGCCCATGGCTCTAGTCCTTTGGTTATTCTAACTCGCTATGTGCTTGAGCTATAAGAGCTATCACAAACCATGCCCTGATAGGTGAATATCATTTACAATTCTTCCCCAACGAAGACTTCAAGTGTCCTTGCAGGTCTTATCCTATTGAAACAAGAAGACACATTCTGTACAAATGTACGAGACATAATGGGTATTGGAATCCTAGAAGAGATGCTCTTAGTCATTTCATCATGTTTTTGAGTGCCAACCCTAGAGCTTTCGCTTTTATTGACAATGTTTCCTCAGTTGACCTAAGTTGATCTTGGTGCGACTTTTAGTTTATCAAATTTCCTTTTACTTCTCTTCTTCCTTTTTCTCTCAGTCTCTTCGATTAGTTCTCTGTCTCTTCTCTGTCTCTGTCTCTCTCTTCAGTTTCCTTTTCTCCATGTAGTTTGCTTTACAAAGTAGCTACCATAGTTTACTACTGCGTGTCATGTAATAAATTGTTGATTTAGAAAAAAAAAGTGTGACATCATGGTCACAACTGTCACAAACCTGTCACAATAAAAGGATATAGAAGATTCTAAAACAATGATATCATATAGCATATTTTACATATGTTAATCTTAAGAATAATACATGATTATTTAGGGTAGGCTATAGTACAGCATGAACCAAAAGTTGTTAGTATATAAGATAGATACTTTGTATCTAGGAACTGTATTGAGTTCTCTTGTATTAACCCTAATACAAGATTCTTCTCTTTAACTCACTCTAAAGTCTTTAAAATGCTAGAGGTTTTAGTGATAAAACACTAAAAGAAATTAGATAGGGGAATACTGTCATAAAAGACTAAATTCAATAGGAGTATCTCCATCACAGAAGACCAGATACCCAAATTGTTACATCATTGTTATGAGAACATGTTTTCAGAATAGATAGATGTTGTAGTAACCACTAGATACAAAGTCCAATGATAATACAAGTGGTAAAGCTCTCAGTTAAGCAATCAAGTGGGGAAAAGCACAAGAGAACTTGACAAGGAGCCTCTACTAAATTAGAGTTCTATTTATACTATTACATGTTGGTCTGTGCTACTACCTCATGTCTGCCTCATATTTTACTTAAGGCTACCATGTGTACACCATCTACCTTAACATCATCTTCCAGATTCTTCTACCATGTTTGAAGCCTATGACATTACATCATGTGACCTGTCATGTGACTGCAATGTTACATACCTCTTCATTGTCAATAAAAAGAAAAAGAAATTCAAAAGAAAAGAAATATAAAATCAAGAAAAATAGATAAAAGAAAAAGAAAAATATTAGTGTCCACAGCGTTCCATCACAGTAGACTTGACATATGATATAAAATCCACAAGTCATACCACTTCTGAATCATCTAAAGATAGTACTATTGTAAAACATAATTCCATAATTGTAGAAACTACATTCCAGAACTCTGATGAATCTACAGCTAGCAAATAAAAGGTAAGAAGTACCTGGGCTAAAGGCTTACTATTGTATAATATCAGAAATTCAATTGAACTTGAAGTAAATATCTCTGGTTCAGCAGCAGAACTCTGGTGATCATTAACAACACTATATGATAATGTATTAGAGATAGTAAAATTGCATACAGAGGAATAGCTTAAAAGTTTGTATTTCTGTGATGGTAACAATTTTTCAAGCTATGTTGCATGACTTTGTTTACTCTGGCAAAAGATTAATACTATAGGAGAAACTGTCAATGACATATATTTTTGCACAATTATTTTGAAGTTATTGCTAGCATCCTGAAACTCTATCATAACTATATTATACACATCTACTTTCTCAATAGATACACTCATCCAACTTAATATACATTAGTCCCAGGTTAGTAGCCATAAAAGAAAGGGATTAAACTCTTTGATATCTCCTACTATATTACAAACAAATAGTCCTCAACAGATTGTTTGTTCAAACACCAACTACCAATGACATTCTATTGAGGAATGCTACTGGCTAGGTGGAGGCAAACAAAGTCAATTCTCTTCTGGTTTTGGAAAATGAAGGCAATAGTAATAGCAATAATATAGCCAACAGATGTACCAGTCAAACTTCACCATATCTCAAACAAACCAGACCTCTTTTAGGCAACAGAATAATATACATTTATGATCTTACAATGTCATGACCAGTGATAAACATATGAATGCAGTTGTGAAAAAGACTAGATATTATAGTCTTAAGCTTGGCTCAGATTACAACTTAAGCAAAAAATTGAGAAAAAATAGAAAAGATGATCAATTAGTAAAGCATAAAGATATAAGAATGTATCTACTACTATATACACCTAGTGACCATGAGGAATAAGTAAGGCATTCTTGAGGAGACAATGAAAAGAGAATGAGGAAAATATGAGAAGACTTTTACTACTATATGAGGCACTGACTGATATTATATGAGGAAAGTGTAAGGCACAGTAAATATGAGTCAAAAGTGAAACAAACCCCAATACATATTTGAGTCAAGGTAAACATGAAGCAAATATTCATAACACATGAGGTATTAGTTGTAACAATAATCCCATTTTATCATTCATGTTCTTATAAATTCATCAAGATTAGATCTTCAACTGCATATGTTGCTATCATATTTTTGGTTGGTCCTATGATAAGCTGTTCTTGTACAGAGTCAGCTATGAAGAATGGTTTGTACAGTTTGTATTGGTTCAATTTGTCAGCTAATAGTACTTGAATATTGTGAGCTTGTTACTTCATATCTCCATGAATGACATTTCTCAGTTCTCCAGATATGCTGTAGATATCTTCACTAATTTGTATCCTATGAGTTTCTCCAGTTTATAATAGAACAGTTTTGATATCTGCCAGTTGATTGTTTGCTACATCTGCTAACTTAACAAGGTTCTGGATTTGCAATTGAATATTTTCCATGGTTTTTAATTCTTGAATTATTTTGTGGTATTTCTTTGTCTAATTCTTTGTTCAGAGTTATGATCAGATCTATATTGTTGACAATGCAAGTAATATATGGGTTGGGAGAAGTGGGTGCAATTTGCAAATTAGTAAAATATAATTTGTGTTTGGATTTCTTATTTGCTTGTGGTGCTTTAAGATGCTGATTTGGAGTTTTACCCCCCTCCTTTATAGGTTTTGTTTTAAAAGCTTTACCCAATAGTCTTGAATCACCTCTTTAGAATGTGGTAACCCTATTCCTGCTATCCATTAGTTATACTTGTTTCCATAACTCTTTCAGTGAACTAATAATTGTGTGCTGCTAACAAGAGTCAAGCAGAAAAGAGATTATACTGGAGTGCAATGAAACTATGCAACACTAGTCCTTAACTGCATACTAAATAATTCAAAGAGAACATTATTAGTATCAGAAATTAATAGGAGATGTAGAAACAATGATATATAAAATGATTAGAACACATAAAACCCTTCAAAAGACTCTTGTGAATGCAAAGAGATGAAGTTAGGAAGGATATTAAAAGGAATATACAAGTAATATCCACTCATGAATACTTTTCTAGCTAGCACACTTCTAAATAGTGAACCTCACACTGTGTGACAAGTTTCTTTGGAAAATCTAGTAAATAGATTGCAAAGCTTCTTAAGAGCCTCCAACAATACTATTTATTTCAGATGATGTACTCTGAAGGCACCTTTCTAGTCAAACCTTATGACTGAAGATATCAACTGATACTCATCTCTTCAGCCTTTCTCATACTGCTAGAACTCTCCAAAACTCATATCAAAGTGATAGCAGATACTAATGACACTTACTCAATAAAATAGAGATTAAACTGCTCTCAAGTGGGTATATTTGGATAGAGGTCCTCTTCTTACTCTCCTCCACTTATGGTTTATGTATAAGTCTAAAAATACAAAGAATGGAACTAGAGAATGAAGATCAAAACTATAATAAAGCTTTATAAGACTTCACAAGCATATGGTCATTTCTTTATCTGCAATCCAACATCAATCTGATGATTGATTCCTACTCACAAGAGTTTATTCCATTCTTTATTTACTGTTTCCATGGCCATTTCTTCTCACTCCTCTATTCTGAACTCTGTCAGCTTCTGATATAGTACATTCCTGCCTTATTCAACCATCCAAATGTTTGTGACCTGGTAAATCTCTCTTATAAGTATACACACTTTGTAGCTAGTTGTTTAGAAGTGGCTTTTCATGTTCCTAAAGATCTCTTCTACTTAAGATCTGGTTTGATTAACAGCTACCATACCACCTCTTGACTGCTGTTCACTTGAGAGGACCTGAGATGTCATCTGGGAGTGTAAGATCCTCTTACTAATGCCTTCAAAGAGGTCTTATATACTTAAAAACCTTAGGAGATTACTTGTTTTCATAGAAAAGCATTTTCTGATATAACATTGTATCTTTGTTTTCTGTGATTCCATATTTCATATTTTTCTTCCTCATTGATAATATCTAGTGGTGGTGCTGTTTCCATGTGTTATCCTTTGAATTGGGATTTCTTGCATCATATCAGCAGATCCTCATTGAACATGTTGTATATCACCCATCCTTCTGGTAACTTTAGTTGAAACACTCCTTGTCCAATATTTTTTGTGGTTTCAAAAGGTCTGTATATTTTCTGGTCCAACTTTTTTGAAGGTCATTTCATCTGAATATTTTTGGCTTCCAGCCACACATTATCTCTTTGTTTTAACTCCTAAGAATTTCATCTTTTCTTGTCAAACTGCTTCTTCATGGTTTCTTTTGTCTTTTCTATTAATATTTTTGCTACTTCCCAACTTCTCTGTACTTTCTCAAGAAAAGTCTCTAGTCTTGGTAATTCTGTTTTTATTATTAGATCTTTCTTCCATGGATGTTGTCCAAAGTTAAGTTCAAATAGTGTATACCCTGTAGCTGAGTGTTTCTTGTTATTGTATTAGAATTCTGCTGCTGATGACCATTTTGTCCAATTGTTTTGCTGATAATTCACATAGTACTACAAGAATACTTCAACTTCTTGATTAATTCTTTCTGTTTGACCATCTGTTTGAGGATGATATGCCATTGACATTGTTCATTTCATTTCTAGTGCCTTGCTTAAGTCTTCTATAAACTGTGAGGCAAATTGAGATCTTCTATTACTAAGAATTTTCTTTAGAACCCTATATATTTTCCATATATCATCTCTATAGATTTTGGCAATTTCTTCCAATAATACTGCTACTGCTGTTGCTCTAAGTTTGATCACCTTTGTAAATTAATCCACTATAACTACTATTACATCCTTATTATTTATCTCAGCAGTGGTCCAATGATGTCAATACTAATTTCTAATTATGATCCTTGAGGTGCTTCCAGTAGATAATGTTCTCCTGTCTTCTTCATGTGTTGTACTTTGCTTTGTTGATATTTTTGGCATCTCTAAATATATTTCTTGATATTTGTTGTGGCAACCACTAAACACAAAGTCCAATAGCTACACAAGCAAGTAAAGCTCTTCAATAGACAATCAAGTGGGGAAATCACAAGAGAACTTGACAAGAAGTCTCTGCTAAATTAGGGTCCCATATATACAAAGTCTTCATGGTCCATGCTACTAATAATTAACCCTGCCCTTATATCCATGCTCCTTTCTCATATTCGCCTCAAGGCTACCATGTTGTATACATATGTTCTAATATTATCTTCTAGATTTTCTTACTACATTCTAGGCCTATGACATCACATCATGTGACCTGTCATGTGACTGTGGTGTCATGTGCCTTCTTCATCATCCAAAAAACAAGAAAAGAACAAGAAAATCAATATAAAATCAGAAAAAGAAAAGAAAAGAAAAATAAAAATTGTTAGTATTCCAGTGTCTTATAACAATATTATTCTGTATTTTTGGCCACCAATAACTTTTTTTGACTAACTTGAGTATCCTTTTCTGTCCTGAATATTCTACATCTGCTAATTTGTAATTTTCTTATAAGATTTGTTCTTGAATTTTCCAGTTATTTGGGACATAGATTCTTCCTTCCATGTACACCACTCTATTATTCTTCCATACTTGTTTATCTTTCTTCTCTAATTCCTTCTATACTTCTTGTTCTCTTACACTGTTTAGCTGGATTTCTTCTAATGATGTATTTTCTTTTACCATCTGGTTTCCTCTGAACATCACTATTTCTGCTTCTGTACTGATTTTTCTTGTTCATAGCTTGTCTTTGAATGTCTTAATGTATTTTTTGTCATCCTTGATATCTACTTGATCCTTTCTTGACAAAATATCTACTCTTGTATCTATTTTTCCTGGAATATGTCACAAAATGAAATTATAATTTTGCAGTTTGGAATACTATCTTGCTTGTCATCCATTGAGTTTGTGTGGTTCCTTGAAGTACTTGAGATTTTCATGATCTGTCCAGACTTTGAACTTTTCATTGGTGTCCAATAGGTATTATCTCCACTTTGTCAGAGCTTTCACTATGGTCAGTAGTTCTTTGTCATATATCTCATAATTTCTTTCAGCTGCTTACATTGTTCTTGATAAAAACACAATTGGTTTCTATTTTCCTTCTTGTTCCTGAGATAGAACTTCTTCAATAGTATGTTCTAATACATCTGTCTCTACTCTAAATTTTCCTTCTCTTCTGGGTAGAGTAAATACTAGTTGACTTGTAATTTTTCCCTTTAGTTCTTCAAATATCTTCTGGTGTTCTTCTTCTCATTTCCAGTCTTTCTTATCTTTGAGTTCATTGAGAGGTTTTGCTATATGACTAAAGTTCTTAATAAAGTGTTTGTAGAAATTTGCAAATTCTAAGAAGCTTTCTACTTCTTTTATTTTGGTAGGAGTCTTCTATTCCTTGACTTCCTTGACTTTATCATTTTCCATCTATACTTCTTCTCATCCAACTACTACTTCTAAGATAGGTATTTCCTCAGCATTGAAGTTGTATTTTGACTATTTAAAACAGAGATTATATTTCTCTACCACTTTCAAGAATTGTATAGTTCTTTCTTTTAATTTCTTCTTGGTCTTAGCTGGTATTATGAAGTTGACCATAGAGTTTGCCAGTTCTCCTTCATGTGAAAGTTCTTAGAAAATACTATTTATTATCCATTGAAATGTCCCTAGTAAGTTGCATAGTCTACAATTTTGGCTTGAATAGTCCTTTGTTTGTTAAGAATGCTGCTTTCTATTCATCACATTTCTTAATCCATATATTGTTGTACCTCCAGATAAGATCTCATTTGTTAAAGTACTTTGCATCCTTGAATTTGTCAATTACTTCTCTAATCAATGGTAATGGTGTTTTGTCCTTGATCATGTGCTGGTTCAATTTTTTGTAGGCCTGTACTAATCATAGAGATCCATCCTTCTTTAGAATGTAGAAACATGGTGCCACATATCTTGAGCTTGATTCCACCTATAAGTCCTACCTTGTGTTGTTCTTCTAGCCATTGATTTAAAGCTTCATTTTCTTTGACTGTTATTGCATAAGCTTTGATATTTAACTCTTTTGGCACATCTTCCAGTAGATTAATTTTGTGATCCTATTCTCTTCTTTCTGATAGTTTCCTAAGTTTCTTCTTGTTAAACAAATATGTAAATGGTTGAATATATTCTAGTAAACCTTCTAAATTTGTTAGATCTAATTCCTTGCCAATCTTTTGGTGTTCTTTATTTATGTTGGTTATATCCTTCTAGTCTTTAATATGAACATAATATCCTAGTATTGTGTTTTATACTCTCTCAGGCATCCCATAAATTGTATTGTCCCTTTGTCCCAATTTACTTCTGAATTGTGTTTGACTAACCAGTCATATCCTAAGAAAATGTCTGTGCTGTTTAAGTCTGTAATCACTATGTCAATTTTTTCTATTTGTTTGTTGATTTTTAGTTCTAGTGGTGTAAATCTTGTTACTTCTTCATTCTTAATTCCATCTATATTCAAAATCTCAAATGACCTATTTATTGGTTCCATTTTAATCTGTTCTTTTTTCACTAGTTATTTATTGGTTTCAGTATAGGTACTTTTTGAGTCAACTAGTGCCTTGAGCCATAGTTTTTCTGTTTGATGTTTTCACATTTGTGAACACATTGAGTTCCCTTTCTTTGCTGTCTCTCTGGTGTAGAATAACATATTGATTAAGAGTTTTATTATGTACAAAGGTTTATTATATCATGCCTACTTCAAACCTCTGACAAAACCCTTATCTTTGTTGCTGTCTTTTTCATCTGATTCTTTCTGTATACTTTTATTCTTTCATGATTGCATGATCACTATCTTATGTTTTACAGAAGTTTACTACATGCTAGACATGTGCTGGGATTTATTTCATCATTGATTTATCATTAAACTGCACCTTATCTTACTCTCATGTACTATCAGTCAGCACTTCATATAGTAGTAGAGGCTTTTTCATTTTCTACTTCATTGTTTTCTCAAGAAGGCATAATGTATTTTTTATGGTCAATAGGTATATATAGTTGTAGATACAGTCTTGTATCTTTATACTTTACCAATTGATCATTC
>JAJOHK020000900.1:0-18114 GCA_022457215.2 Leucocoprinus gongylophorus
CAGTGATAACAGAAATCAAAGAGAAATCTAAATGAAGATTGCTCATAACCAACCTACAAATTATGCATCCAAGTCCAGAGAGACCTATCATACAGGGAATACAGAATCAAGAGAAACTGAGAGAGAGGTAAGACTGAAAAACTATATACAGAAACAGAAAAGCAAACTAACTAAGCACTCATGGAGGCTTATAAGAAAAGAGAGGTTGTTCTTGAGGAGAGAAGGCAAAAGCACTCAGGTACTCTTTCAAGAAGTCAACAAAGTCCTCAATTGATGGATACAGATCAATCTAGGAACTATGGGCAAACTTGAAGCAGGTTTGCAAAGATGTGTCAACATTAGCTTATATACAGATATATACTATAGGAGATGCTTGGGGTTTCAGTAGTATAGCCCCTATTATTCTGAGTGGAGGTTTCAGTGTTAAGACACTGGTAGGAGTATGACCCTATCATGGAAGGCTGAGTTAGATAGGAGTATTCCCATCATGGAAAATGAAATCTCCAGATTATTGCACCAATGTTATGCAAGTGTGTTGCAAGAAAGGTAGCTACTATAAAAGACAAGCTTTTTTGGATTAAATGTTGACAAGGTGTCAGGTATAGTTCACACCAGAGGTGAAAGTCCACAATATGGACTTGGAGATGTACGGACTTGTTGAATGACCTTGGTTTCAGCTTATATGCTGTGCCATCTGTCTGCTGTGTAGTTGCAACTTCAGATAATAGAAAGAAGTCTGAGATGAGAGTGAGTACTGATTTGGTGTATCACCATTAAACACTGGAAATTAAGTTCAATAAGAGTTTATCTTCATTGATTATCAAACTAGCAAATTATAGTATAACTACTAGTCTTATATATGAGTTTCTACTATAAAAAATGCTTAGGATTTCAGTAGTATAGTTCTTATTACCCCAAGCAGAGGTTTCAGTGTCTCAACACTAACAGAAGTAACTCTGTCATGGAAGACCAAGTCAAATAGGAGTATTTCCACTGTGAAAAACAGAATATCCAAATGATTGCAACACTGCTATAAGACGTGTTGCAATAAAGATGGCCACTATGGAAGATAGGCTTGTATAATTAGGAGATAATATCACCACAAAAATATAATTTCTAGATGGATAGACTTGCATATGACAATATTCCTCTCTTAGAACTGAGTTTTTGAAGTCCTATTGAGTTTATTCAAAAATTCTGTAATGATACCTAGGTCAACAATACATAAACAGAAAAGAAAGTTTTTACCTTTGCTCTTGTATTACCATGTCTTCTCTTGTCTTCTCTGACATTTCTCAAAATGACACCAATATACTTGAAAAGCAATGGCAAGAGATGTAGCAGAGACATGAGGAGGAGTAACAGCTCCTGATCCAACTGAAAGAAGCAGTAGAGTTATATCAGGTTGAGCATGTGGCTCAGAAGGCAAGAAAGGAGGTAGAGGCAAAAGTGAGGGAAAAAGCCAAGAGAAAAAGGATTGCAGAGAAGAAGAAGAAGAAGAAGAAAACATTGGAATATCTCCAACAACTCCAGGACAAGGTACTAAAGAAAGAAGCCACTCTTTTGGAGGGTGTTGAAGGGTCCCAGATCATGGGACCTAAGCATAAGGAGATACCTCCAGGAAACAATACAGACTACCAGTCTTTCAAAAAGGCTAAAGAAAAACAACCAGTGAGGTACTGAGGAGACATTAGGGTCAAGCTGGAGTGTGCTAATCCTTATAAAAGATGTGTGCATGCCAGGCAGGACTATCTAGTGCACAATTCAAGGTAAGTAAAGAATTCTTTTCTCTATATTTTCTTTTTTCCTAATAGCTTTTCCTTAGCTGGTCTCTAGTATGCATGGGGTATATCACTATCAAGCAGCAATATGTACCCCATACCAACACCAACACTCTAGCCATGATCCCTACTTATGGCAGGGTTTTAAGTGCTATTGAAAAGGTACTCCAAGAACTCATAAAGGAGTACTGAGAAGTTAGAAGGTCCTTCTGAAACTTGGTGGAGGGTTAGGAGAAGAATACAGCCTAGTTGGAGAGAATTAGGGCTGTAATGGAGCAGAGATAAGGCTTAGAAGGAGAAAACAAGAAGAAGGAGAACAAAGATGACAAGGGAGGGTCCAAGAATGGTCTTGGAAAAAGTCAGGAAGAGGGAACTCTGTTGTCTGTCTTCTACTAGAATAGTTGTTTTGTTTTTCTTTAATTTTTTAATTCTGTTTTGATCTAAATGTGTGAGTAAGAAAATTAAGAATAAAATAAAAAGACATTTGAAAGTTTTGAAAAGAAAGTGTGCAAAAGCTAGGGGTTAATGAGAATAAGCAAACAGAATATACTAAGGAATTAATAAAGAAAATCTCCATTGGAAAATGCACAGAGACAAAAAATAAGTATAACGGCATGATCAGAATAATAGAAGAGGACTAGGCTTGGTAGGATATACAATATGGAAATTGGATACCAAGTCAGCAGTATAAGTGAGTTCAGATATAGGAATCTATTCAGATTTGTCTCTAGTATCTTTATATCCTAGCCAGATCATCTTATACAGGAGTTTGCATGTCTATTGGCAATCAATTTTAGAATCTACTATTTGAGAAATTTCATATTTGGGTTCCCTATTAATTATAACTAGAGCAAGGGCCAGTTATATTCTCTTAGAGAAAGTGTTGGATATAGCAGGTTTGAGCATGGACACATGGAAAACTGGGTAAACAGAATGCATAGACTCTGGAAGACAAAGAGTGAATGATAGAGTATCAGGCTGAGCAATGATTTTATAGAGTCTAAGGTATTTTTCAGAAAGTTTCTTTGAAGGCTGAGTGATTTAGAAAAACTAAGCCTTGACAAAGACTTTGTCACCTACTTTGAAATTAGAAGTGGGAGAACATTATACATCAGCAAATTTCTGATAACACTGTTAGGCTATGGAGATTTCAGCTTTAAGAATACTCTGTAATTCATTGAGGTTTATAGCGAAGTTACAGACTCAAAAGGAAGTAATATTGTATTTGGGGTAAACAGTGATGTTTGGATAATATTCCTTATTAGCAAAAAATGGAGAAACACTAGTAGTAGCACTTAGAGTATTATTGTAGACAAACTCTGTAAGAGGTAGGAGTTCAAACCAGTTATCTTACTGGTAGTTACAATATACATAGAGATATTACTTGAGGATTTGATTTGTGCATTCAGTTTGTCCATCACCTTTGGAGTGATAGCCTGAAGTGAAGTGAAGCTGCATGTCGAGAGTAGTGCCTAAAGATCAGAAGAATTTTGATACAAACTCCAAGCCTCTATCAGAGATGACATAGGAAGGAACACATGAAGAATGCTAAGTCTATGGATGTGATAGTGTCATAGGCAGGTATAAAGATTGCCTATTTGGTGAGCTGGTCAACTATGACCAAAATAATGTTAAATCCAGAGGATGACAGAAGTTTCTCAATGAAGTTCATAGAAATGGAATTACATGGTCATTTAGGAATAGAGAGTTGTTTAAGAGATCCATAGGGCTTGTGATGTTGTAGTTTGGATCATATACAAGTGACACAGGATTTGCAAAATTGTTATACATTAGCATGGAGGTTAGGCCAGGAGTATCTGTAGTGAACTAATTCCAGTGTTTTGTTTTGACCAAAATATCCAGCAAGGATATGATTATAATTGTACTGGAGAACACGTGTGTGGAGATTACCAACAAATGGTACATAAATTCTGTTATCAAGGAGAAGAAGACTATTTGGATCCATAGACCACTGGCCATCTGTGGAAATGTGTTTTATCACAATTGGATCACTAGGGAGAGCCAAAAGGATGTCTTAATGTAGAGTGTCCAGATCCATGACTGTAACTACATGGAGAGAAGAGAAAAGAAAAATAGTAGCTTATATAGAGACTACAAGTTGTTCTTGAGTGAAGATGGGTTTGAAGTTATGAGGGTTAATTATGGCATAGCCAGTATTTCTCTCTTTAGGATAAACATTCCATTATCTAATGAGAGCATCTAGTTTGGTGCCAAGACAACTAGGGCAGAACTTGATAACAAGATTGAACTAGGAGAGATATTTGGACCACCATACTTACCTATGGGTCAAAATCTTGATAGTAGAAAAATACTCAAGGTTTTTATGATTCATAACAATGTCAATAGGATAGGCTGGACCTTCCAAGTAGTATTGCCAAAGTTTGAAAGCTTTAAAAATGACAAGTAATTCCTTGTCATGCATGTCATAGTTCAACTCTACCACAGTGAAAGTGCAGAAGTAAAAGGCCACTGGATGAACTTCATTTTCTTCATTAACAATAAAAATGATTGCAGTAAGAGCATAGTCCGAAGCATCAGCTTCCATAATGAGTTGAACATCAGGAATCCAATAAGTAAGGGTAGAAGCAGAAGTGAATGCTTTTTTGAGAGAATTGAAAGTATCACAACAAGAGGAGTCAAGCTTCCAAGGAATATCCTTCTGGGTGAGATATGTCAATGGAATGACAATGTCCAAGTAGTTGAAGATGAACTGGTAATAGAAATTAGCAAAACCTAAGAAGGGTTGCATATCCTTAACTTTCTTGGGTTCTGGCCAGTCTTGAATAATCTTTACTTTGTTGTTGGACATGGTAAGGCTGGAAGAAGAAAAGATATATCCTAGATACTCTACTGACTTGGAGTGAAATTCACATTTCTCTGTTTTAGCATAAAAACTAGCTTTGTGGAGATGCTTGAGTACTTCTTTTATATACTGATGATGTTCAGACATATCATTTGAGTAGATAAGTATATCATCCAGATAGACTATAACATAGACATCCAAAAAATCAGAGAAAATATTGTTTATGAATCACTGAAAGGCCATAGAAGCATTAGTAAGACCAAAGGGCATTACAAACCATTCAAATGATCTGTAATGTGTCTTAAAAGTAGTCTTCCATTCATTACTATTGGCAATGCAAACCAAATGGTAAACATGGCAAAGATTTATCTTTGAATAAACCTAAGCTTTGTGAAGTAAGTTTAATAGATCAGAGATGAGTGGAAGTAGATAACAATCCTTCTTAGAGATGCAGTTAAGACCACAGAAGTCAACACAAAGGTGCAGTAAACTATCTTTCTTCTTAACAAATAAGACCAGTATACTGTACAGAGATGAAGTTGGTTGGATAAAACCTGTGTTGAGGTTTTCCTCAATGAATTTCTTGAGAGCTTCTTGTTCAGATGCTGAAAGAGAATATATGGGACCAACTAGAGATTGAGCACCTTCTTCTAAATTGATTTTGAGGTCATAAGAACAATGAGAAGCAAGAACTTCAGCTTTAGTTTTGCTAAAAATGTCAGCAAATTCATGATACTCGGAAGAGACATTGGAAAGATCAGGAGCTTCTGCAAATTTTGCAGAGTTATCCTGAATGTCTAAAGAATAAAGACAGAGTTCAAAATTGTAGGAGCCCAGAAGTTTTAATATACATAAGAATACTGTAACACCAATGATAGCGATGTTAGATCACCCAAAGTTAGACATGGAGGTCTCAGATGCAAGTATGGAAACCACAGAGTCCGATGATTGCAGAAAAATGTCCAGAAAGGATGGAGATACCAATAGTATGTTGGCTGCAACACGAGAAGAAGCAAGATTTTTCTGCAAAAATAGATAGAAGTTTATTAACCTATTTATCCAGTCAATCAGTGAATTGTGTTAGGTGAGCCAGTTGTATCCAAGAACCAAAGAGCAGGAAGAATCAAGCAGAGTAACATAGAAGTCCAGATTTATACAATCACTGGTAGAAAAAATTATGGGCAAGTTGACAATTTTGGAGATAGTACTGTTTGATAATCCATCAAACAAGCAGAGAGCAACTGAAAGAGTTGTGGATGTCTTCAAGTGGTAAGTATCTTAGAGTCTACAAAGCAGTGAGTAGACTTGGAGTCGATAAGAGCTCAGAACAGGATTTTATTAAGGTGATTCTGACTAAGGATCAAGAGAGAGATAAGAAAAACAAAGAGTAAATGAGGATCAGAAAGAGCAGATGTGTTCAGTCAAATCAGACTTGTTACAGCATAGGGAAGTTCAACATGGCCCTCAGTCTGTGCAAAGTCCTGGGGGTCATTCTCTATTTTTCCAAAGGTTTCTTGAAAGCAGCTGCTAGAGGATCAGCAGTTGTTGAAGCACTGTGGCCCTTGGACATGACTGTGGTTTGCTTCTTGGAACAGAAGTCCAGCTTGTAGTCTTTTGTACTGCAATAGAGGCACAGGTTGTTTTTAAGACACTTCTTGTACTCGTTACTGGTCAACTTGCTATTGCTAGCTAGCTTGGAAGAGAGATCTATCTGCGGAGTATTGGGTTGCTTCTTGGGAGCAGAAGACAGATAACTTGGAGAAAGAGTTCTTGGCAGATGAAGCTATTAGAAATATGTTTGCCTTATTCTGGGAGGCTGTGGTAGTATCAGAGATGGAAGCTTTTTCTTGCTTCTGGAAGTGAGACTTAAGAGCCTCTTTTTCTGCCTACCTTGCATAGTGGCGTTTATGGTCTTGTTCCTAGTAGCAGTGATTGATAGTCATTGCTAAAGCATACATATCCTGGAATAAGGTGGGTTTTCCTTGTTTCTGGGTAAAGATGGGATCCTGGGTCCAATTGGGAAGCCCCTAGTAATAGCAATAGCAGAACATACTATTTCTCTAACTTAATTAAAAGGTATAATACATGAAGTCCACATTGTAAGTGGAAATCTTGTCACTAGGCTTCATATGAAGATAGTCTAGCATGTTGGCCACTTTACCAACAGGGTCTGAGAGACCAAAATGTCAACATAGCTCGTCCACAAATAGGTTCTAGTTGGAAAGCCAGTCTTGAAGGATACCTTGGTCTTCCTAGTTAAGGCACACCTCAAATCAGTTCTGGGCTACTCCAGTGAGGTAGGTTATTGTAAAGTTGATTTTCACAATATCTGTATCAAATTGTACCAGGTTAGCATGGAAATATAGGCAACATTGAAACAGGAAATTATTGAGCTTGTCAGGCTCAGTACTGCTGAAAGTGTTAGGGATATGGGCTTTAGTTCCTTTTGTATTAGTATTGGGACTAGAAGTCTGATTAGAATTAAGAGTGTTAGTGAGTTGGCCAAGTACATCAGCCAATTGTTCATTAGTATTATTACTCTAACAGGGTTTTGACTGTGAATGAGTAAAAGATGTAGGTCTATTAGCTATAATAGTATTAGTAGTAGGATTAGTAGTAGAAGCATCCTTCCAGTTAGGATCATTGTTCACAGGGACAATACTTGGGCTAGGAACAGGCAAAACTGTTCAGCTAGATTGAATTGTACTAGAAGGAGACCTCGGAGATGAATGGCCTCTTTGGTGAATTCTTCTTGAGCATTATGGAGCATTTGGCAGATAAGCCATCTAGTCACTGAAACATGAGATTGTATTGAAGGGTATCCCAAACAGTAGGACCAGAGTTGAAGAGTTATGGTAAGAGGAAGCTATTTTGGACTTGAAGTGCAAATTGTAGAGTTGAATTGTAGACAGAACTGTGACAGAGAATTTAGCAGACAGAACTACTCAGAAGTGATAGCAGACTTGGAAGTCTAATAATACTGTCAGGCACAGTTCACATCAGAGTGAAAGTCTGCAGAATGGACTTAGAGATAAACAGACTTGTGGAATGACCTTGGCTTCAGCTTATATGCTATACTATCTGTCTGCCATATAGTTATAACTTCAGATGATAGAAAGAAGTCCAAGATAGAAGTGAGTGCTAATTTGGTATGTCACCATTTGAATACCAGAAATCAAGTTCAATAAGAATTATCTTTGTTGATTATTAGACTAGCAAATTACAGTATAACTACTAATCTTATATACAAATAGATAGTATAGAAGATACTTAGAAAGCAGTAGTAAAACTCCTATTACCCTAAGCAGAGGTTTCAGTGTTAAGACACTGACAAGAGTAACTCCACTATAAAAGACCAAGTTGAATAGGAGTATCTCCACCATGAAAGCCAGAATATCCAGATAGTTACAATACTGCCATAAGACATGTTGCAAGAAAGGTGGACTTATATAATTTGGAGATGATATCACCATAGAGATATAATTTCTGGATGGGTAGACTTATATATGACAACCAAATAATTTCTCATTTTTATTCTAATAAACAACCTACATACTATCAAAAATCCTAATACTTTTCATGCTTCTCCATTGAATGTTGGTAGCTTAACTATATTTATGTTTAACCTGGTATTGGGTCAGAGAACTACCATTTCTTCTTCTTCTAGTCCAGCTTGAGCTATCAACATCTATAAAACAGCTATTTGCTCTTGTTTCTGTTTAACTAATTATTCTAAACTAATTGAGCTATATTGACTTATATTATAATAGAATGGTAGGAAATTAATTGGTGTGGGTGATGATAAAAAGTATAGTAGAGTAAAAGATAATAGAGTATATAAATAGAGGGCAAAACTGATATTAGTTTTCCTTCTATATTAGAGTTGTAAATAATAAACTTGGTTTTTATTTATTTTCTTTTTCTTTTATTTTTATTTTCTAATTTTCTAATTATTTTACTTTTGGTTTTCATTTTACTTTTCATTATTTTAGACTTAAGTAAAAAAAATATGATATAATATTATATATAATAGTTATATAGATTATAAGATATGACAAAGATAAGATATATGTTACAGTATGGTCACAAATATCACAGTCACAAGTCACACAATCATATAACATAAAGAAGAATGTAAAAGATCCTGGAACAAATAATATCATATAGTATAGTAACAGTATGTTAGTCTTATGGAGTATATATGAACTTTAAGATAGGTTAGTTTGTATTTGAAACTCTATTGAGTTCTTTTGTATTACTCAATATAAAAGTCATCTTTTATCTTTACTCAAAGACTTAAGTCATAATATTTTAAATGCATACTTCAAGCTAGACTTAATCTCTGTAGATGTTAGTAAGCTTTCTTTTAGTCTCCTCTCACACTATCTACTGACTACTTCTCTAATTAAATTTATATATGAATATATCCAAAAAGAGATAGTATTATACAAAATACTGACTAACATGTCTACAAAAGATAATATGTCTACTAAGTACCAGTAGACTTTGGTGCAAAATAAATAGTTAAGTTTAGCTTTCTCTATCTAACTAATGTATCTTTTATATCTAGAGTCCAGCAATTCTTCTTAACAAAAGAGTGATATTGCTTCTTGTTAAGGATAATGAGAGAGTAAAGAAAGATAGAGAGAGAATCCTATATTGAATAGTTTCAAGAGTAAGAGCAAAAGAATATTCTTATATAGAGTTTATATAAGAGAACTTAACAGAGTTCTAGTTACAAAGTGTTTACCTTATATACACTTGGCTAATAGTTTATGCTACACTAAACCTACCCTATCCTAAAGGACATATATATTATATGTTATTGACATATAGTATGATATTATTATTTTAGAACCTTCTTTGTTCTTTTATAATATATGATTATATGACCATGCTATGTTATTGGACATGTGACAGATGTGTGACAGTTTGTGACAATCATATGTAATGTCATGCTAACTCTAATTTTAAGTTCAAAATAAGAAAATAGAAATAAGAAATAAAATAAGAATAAAATATAAAGTCTACTATCTTTGATTCTAACAATACTATCAAACTCCACACTCATATCTATGAATAATCTCTAAAACTATTACTAGCTACTTTTCATCAATATCAAGTATTTCTTGCTTTTCTAAGTAATATTCTAGTAATTATTTGTATACTATTATTCTGATAGTTAGTTCAGTATTTATTTTATTAGATTATAATAGACAGTAGAGTATTTAGAATAGCAACTATCTTTCAAAAACCTTATTTTGTTCTCTTAGATTTTTCTGAAAATAAGTTATATATGATAAACTTGTTCTCTAATATATACTTAGGTTTTTCTAAAGATATAACTCTGCTAAAATCTATGGTCTTTGTCTATATTATAAGATGAACTACTTACTTATTTATAATATTTAAACCTTAGACATACTCTTAGAGATTTAGAAGTAATTTAAAAGTTTAATGATGATAATGATTATAAATATCAATTTAGATGTCAATGATGATGAAAAAATAAAAATTGATGGATGATAAATAATAATTAATGTTATTAAATCTAAGATTTAATTCTCAGATATAAAAATATTTATACAAAATAGTGATAGTCTGTTTGTAAGCTGTTTCTATCATATAATCAAAACTCATACCTAGTAGGCTATCATCTATTATAGCAGACAATATAAGTTTGATTATGAGAATTCATTCAGTTGTTCCTGAAATAAAATCCATAGTTACTAATAGTCTAATATCTTGGTAATCTATTGTTACTTTTGTATATCTCATATATATACAAATAGCTTTTATTTAGGACTTTTTAGTACAATTTAGTTTATAAGAATTAGTTTACTAGTTGTAAAAATACAAGTTGAATGAAGTTTGTAATACTTTAATAAATTATCAGAGATAGTAAACTCTATTTATTTCCATTTTATTTTTTATTTTTTATTTTTATTTATCTTATTTTTTGGACTTGGATTTAGAGTTTAGTATAATATTACAAACTGTCATGCATTTGTCATATGTCATATATTACAGAAGATTATAGAAAGTTCTAAAACTATAATGTTATATTATATATCAATAATGTTAGAACAACTGGGTAAAAGAGCCAAGTACTTCAAATTTCTAAGAAATTCTAAGTCTATTGTCTAAGAAATTACTAAACTACATACTTACCTCCAGGAAATCCTAAGAAAACAGAATAGAGATTTCTAAAGATGATAACTACTCTATATAATAATAAGTTTATTCTAATATATTAGAATTCCAATTATATAAGCAAGGAATGATGATACTTAAGTAATCAAGAATAGTTCAGAATAAAAAAACTGAAATGGAAGAAAGCCAGAGTGTAGAAAAGTGGATTGTTATAGCAACCACTATGTTATAAGATGAGAGTGTAGACAAACTTTGGCTAGGGTTAGGGTTAGCTAGACAGATATAGTTAGTATTATTATTAGTCTACAATAGATGGAGAGCATGTGACCTAGAAGTCATGTGACAGAGGCTAGAATGGTTTGAAAGGACTTAGGGTCTAGAAGGATTGGGAAGAGTCTAGAAGGAGTTAGGGTTAGGGATGACATCAAGGGACATAGGTTCCTCATAGTATACACATATATAGCGGAGATTAAGAGTATGACGTCAGGGCACATGTAGGAAGCATGGTGGCTTTATGGAAAACACATGTGGATGAGTAATAGGACATGAGGACAATGCATGGACTGATGGGCCGGATAGATATTGTTGTAGTATGGACCACGATGTAGTAGTATATATAAAGGAGCAATGCAGCAAGGGCTCCTTATTGAGTTCTCTTGTAATTTCCCTACTCTTTATTTGATAGCCCTACTGAGAGCTTTGCTCATTGTGAGATCATTTGTCCTTGAGTGACAAGTGGTTGCTACAACATACTAGACACAAAGTCTAATAATTACACAAATAAGTAAAGCTCTTAGTAGATGATCAATGTGGTAATTACAAGAGAACTTGACAAGAAGTCCCCATCCTATTTATATAATTTACATATAGTTTGTGTTACTTAATATTTACCCTACCCTAAAGTTCATGCATTGTTTATGAATATACTATGTGTATATCATAAGGTAAATATGCTATTGACATGCTCCTTAACATTATTTATCTAGTTTATTCTAGTCCACTCTAGGCCTATGATCTCACATCATGTGATATGTCATGTAACCACAGTCATATGCCTCTTCATCATCAATAAAAGAAAAAGAAAAAGAAAAAATCAAAAAAAAGAAATATAAAATCAAGAAAAATGGATTAAAAAAAAAAGAAAAAGTTAGTGTTCAAACACACCATAACAGTATCCCCCTCTTAAGGTTCCTACTCCAGAGGGACTTGCCTCTCCCTCCCCTATCTTCTTTTCTTTCCATCTTGCCCAATTTCTCTTTAATTTCTTCAAATGTTTATTCTCAAATTTCTTATTATCCTACCCAAACAAAATTCTTGCTGTGTACTTCTCTAATAACTCACTTCTCTTGAACTCCTTTGCTTCTGAATTTCTACCACCTTCTATTTTCCTTTTTTCTTCTCTACTCATTATATTTCTTCTTCTCTTATCTCCTTCTCAAATTTTTCTACTAAATTCATTGCATTCTTTAAATTTTCTAACCTCTCCCAGGTGTCTTTTTCTACCATATAACTCTTTCATCTCACTAAATACCTTACTTTTCCTCTCCTCTTTTTTCTATCCAAAATCTTTTTCACTTTATATTCCTTTTCTCTTTCTATCTCTACTAAAGAAGGTGGGATCTTCTTCTGTCTCTCTACCTGCTCTCAATACTTTACTATTCTTCTTACATTTACCACTGGATATATCCTCATCTCTACTGGAAACTCCAATTCTACCATGTTTTCTGATACTATCCTCTTGACCACATAGGGTCCAATATATTTCTCTGTTAACTTCCTTGTAAATCTCTTCATCTACTCCATCAGAAAGTCCTTTGTACTAATCAACATCTTATCTCCCACTCTATATTCCTTTACCTCTTTCCTACTTCTATCTGTCTGTCTCTTTATCTCCTTCTGTGATTTTATCAATGCTACCTTTGCCTCCTTATATTTATCCTTTATTTTCTTCATGAACTCTTCTGTCTTCACATTTTTTCTCTTTTTTCTTATGTCAAAGCCCATTCTTAGTTCTCTCCTATAGTTAACCTTAAATGGTAATGACTTTGTCACTGTATGTACCTTGTTGTTGAATGTAAACTCTGTAGTTACCAACTATTCTGACAAATTGTTCTGTCTATAATTGACATATATTCTTAAGTACTGTTCCAGCTCTTGATTTGTCTTCTCCATCTGTCTGTCTGTCTGTAGATGATATACTATAGACAGTCTTGTTTCTATCCCCAACATTTTGTTCAACTCTCTAACCAATCCTGCAACAAACTGAGGCCCTCTATCTGAAATTATGCTCTCTGGCAATCCATGTAACTTCCATACATTATCTCTGAACAACTTTACTAATCCTTCCACCATTATTTTTTCTGTCATCGCCACAAAGTGCGATATTTTTGAAAACCTATTGTATACTACCAAGATTGAATTATAGTCTTTTGACACTGGTAACTTCATAATAAAATCTACTAATATATGCTGCCATAATCTTTCCAGTACCTTATTAAGTCTTAATTTTCTTGCTGGCATCTCTGTTCTATTCTTCATCCTCTAACACTGATCACATCCTTCTATATATTTCTTTACCTCCTTTGTAACCCCTAGCCACCAATAATTCTTAGTAACCAGTTCTACTGTTTTCTACTATTCTCTATGTCCTACTATTAGCATATTATGATGAAGCCAAATAATTTCCAGTTTCAGCTTCTCATCTCTTGGCATATATACCTTCTCTTTCTTTAACACTAAATCATCTTCTATCTGCCATTCCTCATTTCTCAATACTTTAACTCCAGCCTTCTTTATTTCTTCCACTGCTTTTATTACTTCATCATCTCTTGCTTCCAATTTTTTAATTTTTTCTATTATATCTTTCTCAGCTCTCTCAATCAACTACTGTTTCCTATCCATTACTCTGATCTCTAACCACTTCTTTTTTAACATTACTTGATTTTTATTATCTCTCTCTACTTCTTCTATTCAATCTGCTCTTCTACTCAAACTATCAGCTCGTCCCATACTCTTGCTAGCCACATGCTTTAAAGTAAAATCAAATCTTGACAAATATAAGGCCTATCTAGTCTGCTTTCAATTTAACTTCTAAGCCTTCATATCAGGTATAGTTCACACCAGGGTGGAAGTCCACAGAATGGACTCAGAGATGAGTGGACTTGTGGAACAACCTTGGCTTCAGCTTATGTGTTGCGCTATCTGTCTGCCACATAGTTGCAACTTCAGATGATGGGAAGAAGTCTGAGATGGGAGTAAGTGCTAATTGGTATATTGCCATTGAACACAGGAGATCAAGTTCAATAAGAGATTATCTTTGTCGATTATCAGACTAGAAAATTACAGTATAACTACTAGTCTTATATACAAACAGATAATATAGGAGATGCTTAGGGTTTTAGTGGTAAAACCTCTATTATCCCTAGTGGAGGTTTCAGTGTTGAGACATTGACAAGAATAACTCCATTATAGAAGACTGAGTTGAATAGGAGTATCTTTGCCATGAAAGACAGAATACCCAGAGGGTTACAGCACTGCTATAAGGCACATTGTGAGAAAGGTAGCTGCTATGGAAAGCAGGCTTGTATGTTTTGGAGATGATTTCACCATGGGGATGTTATTTCCAAATGGGTGAACTTGAATATGACACTTCATGAAATACTCCAAGTTTTTATGATCTGTCTATATTTCAAACTAATTCTTGGCTTCTTTTAAAAAATGCCTTCATACTTCTAAACATTTAATAATTGCTAACACTTCTTTATCATAAATCTCATAATTTCTCTTTACTTCATTTAATAATTTTGAAATATAGGCAACTGGCCTCCACTTCTTGTCTTCACACTTCATTAACAATATTCTTTCCATAACAAAGTCTGATACATCTATCTTTACTCTTATTTTTCTATCTAGGTCTAATGTTACCAAGACTGGCTCTATTGTAAATCTCTTCTTCAACTCCTCAAATGCTTTCTGCTACTTCTCTTTCTAACTCCACTTTATCTTCTTCCTCATTATCTTATACAATAGCCTTGCTATCTTCACACAAAATCTTTGACAAACTGTCTATAATAGTTTGCCAACCCCAAAAACTTCTACACATCCTTCACACTCTTTGATACCAGCTATTCTACTATTCCTTGAACTTTCTCCTTCTCTATTCTTACTCTATCTTTCTCAATTACTACTTCTAAAAATTCCATTTCTCTAACCTTCTACATGTATTTTTCTAGTTTTACAAATAAATTGTTTTTTCTAGTCTCCTCAGTACTTCCTCCATTATTTTATTATATCCTTCCTCTGTTTCTGTTGCTATTATCACATCATTAATAAATACCACTACTTTTTCTTCTACTACTAAATCTCTTAGAAAATTATTCATCATCACCTAGAATGTTGTTAGTGAGTTAGTTAACCCAAAGGACATTATCATGGGTTTAAATAACTCTCTGGCATTGAAAACACTACCTTTCACTTATCTTCCTTCTTTATCCTCACATTGTTATACTCCTACCTCAAATTCATCTTTATAAACAATTTTTTCTTCTCAATACTATCTACCAGATCTGAAATCAGTGGTAATGGATAATTATTCTTAATTGTCCAACTGTTCAAGCATCTATAGTCTTGTACTATTCTTGTCAAGATCAAAGAATGTGAACTTAGTTTTTTTCTTTATTTTCTTTCTTATTTTATTTTCTTTTTAAGTTATTTTCATTTTTCTATTTTTAGAATACTGGGGTTAGGGTTAGAAGTGATATGTCACACTGTCACATCAGTCACATCTGGTGATGTGGTTATAACATTGATCACAGGACTTAAGAGAAAGAAGTAGAAGGTTCTGAAACAAAATGATATCATATAATATGGACACCACATGTTGGCCTCATGCTTTATACATGGTCATTTAGGATAGGGTGCACAGTAGCTAGCATGGACCATCTGTAGGAGTATATAAGGTAAACTATTTTGTAAAGAGCTCTTTATCGAGTTCTCTTGTATCTTTTTAATATAAGAGTTTGACCTCTGAATCCACTCTAAGGTTCTAAGGTTATAACAATCCTCTTCTTCCCATCTTTCTTCAGTACAAAGAACACTAGTGATGTCTGTGGTGACTTTGATGGCCTAATATATCCTTTTCTCAACTAATTCTTCACAAACTCCTGAACTTCCTCTTTTTTGACCCTTGACAACAGATATATCTTCTCTCTTTTCAGCACAAAACCTTTCCTGAGATCTATAGCATGATTCCAGACCTTCCTCATTGGCATTTTCTCTGACTCTTTCTTCTTAAACACCTTCAAATACTTATGGAACTGTCTTGAAACTATTTTTTCTACCATTCTTAATTCTATCAAATCTTCTTCCTTATCTCTTTCTTTTTCTTTTTCTTTCACTATTCTTGCTATTGCTATCTCTTCTTCCACTGTTGGCCTCCTAAAATTTTCTCTCTTCCCTTTTGCTTTCTACTTTTGCTATCCTCCAGACATCTTGTTATTTGTACTTCTCCTATTCTTCAATCTATCTCTGGATTATGGCATGCTAGCCAAGGTATATCCAGTATAACTTCCTATTTCTGCCCTTCTATTACATCTATTGATGCCCTCTCCTTGTGTCTCTTGAAAAATATTTCTATCTCTACTTGTTATGACTTAGATCTAAGGGTTAGGACAAAAGACTACTCTTGTATTAAGTAACATAAGAGAACTTGATAGAGAACTCCATACAGAAACATCTGTCTTATATACTAAACTACAATGGCCCATGCTACTACTTCTCTAGCCTACTCTAAAGACTATGTGTTTGCCTTAAGACCAATATATACTATATGTTATTATTGTTGTTATTCATTTGTCTCACATATATCTTGCTTTGTACTTTCTTTCTATTTGACATCACATTCTTTCCTTCCGGACTTATTTTCTTACATAAGATTAGACTGTATATTTCTTTGTGCTATACAGTTCTCATCTCAGTTTTATGCTATGAAGACTAAGATAAGTATAAGATGTTTTTTATATGTTTTTTTCATTGTCTGACATATACCTAGTCATGACTATTCTAGGTATATACAAATATATTAGTTTCATACTATGAAGACTGAGTCATGACTGTTCTAGATGCAGCTGCTCTTGTTCTAGTTTCTCGCTCAACAGGTTATGGGCTCTACTAGCTTGTAATCAAAGAAAGTCTATTGCTTACCAAAATTCAATAAAATCCAATTCAAATCTATTTTACTTACACTTCCTACAAACATCAGCGCTATGCCATTTATAGTTATCATGACCACAAAAACAAATAGCTGTCTTTATGACATCCCTATACTTAAAGAAAATGACACTAACTTCCAAATATGGAAGTATCAGATCTATACTGTTCTTGATATATGTGGATTGCTCAATATTGTAGAAGGAAAGGAGCAGTACCTCTCACAGATCCTGGTAACTAAAACAGATGATAATGCTGTCAAGGCACATGCTACATAGATAGAAAAGATTGAGGATTAGAACCATTACAACAAAGAGGTAAAGGCATAGATCACTTTGACCTTGAGTAATGAGCCTCTTAGTGAAGTGATTCATGCTGGGTCTGCTGCTGATGCTTGGGACAAGCTTAACCATTGATATGAGGGTCGAGGGTACCAGATAATTGCTTAACTCATAGGCAAAATATTTTGCACAACTTTCACAAATGACTCTTCCCTTGAGCTACAAATGAATACTATTCACCACAAAACTCACATTCTCCAAACACTCAACCACTCTCTCACTAATTCTCTCATAGCTATCACCATCATCTACTTTCTTTCCGAAACATACTCCATTCTAAAGACCATCCTACTCTCCACTCCTGAAGATAAATTGAGTTCTGACATGATCATCAATCACATCCTGGTAAAGGAAAAGTCTCAACAATTCCAGTCAACTTTCCAGACCGCATTTGTTGCTTACCTTGGAAAGAGAAAAGGAAAGACACAAGATAAAGGAAAGAGGGGACAGAGGAAAGAAGCTAATGAAAAGCCAAAGTTGGGTAAATGCACATACTGCAAGAAAGAGGGTCATTACAAGGCTAAATTTAGAAAGATAAAACATGACCTTGAGAAGAAAGGTAAAGGTAGATCTGAGAAGTGTCATATACAAGTCCACCTGTCCAGAAAACTACATCCCTGCGGTGATGCCACCTCTGAACCTTACAAGCCTGCCTTCCATGGTGGCCACCTTTCTCACAGCATGTCTTATGGCGGTGCTGCAACCCCCCCGGGACTACCTCTTCCAAGGCGGCGACACCCCCATTTAACATCGGCTTCTTTTACCGAGGTGCTCCTCTTTTTGACTCTCACCCTTCACCCCACCCTGG
>JAJOHK020000901.1:0-18105 GCA_022457215.2 Leucocoprinus gongylophorus
GCAACAGCTTGTGCATGGACCATCACTCTTTTGTATATATACCTCTGTGTCTGAGGGCTAGACCTCAGACTTAACAACGTCAATTATTCTTATTGATACTTTCCATCATCTACCATCATCACATCCTTGTACTGAACCTCTGAAACACCATTAAGTTCAAGTATCACAACCAGTGAGTATCTTATTTGTGATAATAGTTAAGAATGGCTCTAACTACCCTAATATAAGAAAGCTAACTATTATGCTTAGAGTAGTTAGGTTAAAGAAGTTTGCAATTCTTATCTTTAAAAGTGAGAAATTGATACTCTTAAATAGTAAAACAATTGAATAATATCCTTCAAGTATTTAAACATGAGATAACACTCTTGAAGCAAAAAATATTAATAGAAGTTATTAAATGAAGTCTAGTAGCCATTCTGGTGTTAATTATATTATTATGAACTAGTTGGTATAAAGACTACTCAGTATTACTTGGACAGTCTCATAATTCAATCCTATGGTCAAAGCTACAAAAGAAAATAAGATTTTTCTTCTAGCTTAATGTCAAGATTACAAGAAGTGGACTTAGTTTTTTATTATTTTCTTTTATTATTTTCATTTTCTTTTCAATTTAATTTTATATTTTCTATTTATAGAACTTAGAGTTAGAGTTGATAGTTACAGATCATGAGATATAGGGAAAGAGATAGAAGGTCCTAAAAGAGATAATGTCATACAATATATATACCACATGTTGGCCTCATGCCTAACACATGGTTATTTAGGGTAGGGTACACAGTAGTTAGCATGGACCATCTAAATAGGTATATAAGATAGTCTACTTTGTAAAGGGCTCTCTATCAAGTTCTCTTGTGTAATCCCTATACAAGGTTCTTTCTTTTGATCTACTCTAAGGTCTTAAGTTTGTAACACTTAAGTTGTAATATAAAAACTTGATTTTCCATTCTTAAGACTACTCAATACAGAGCCTCTTCTTTCTTTTCTTTACTCTCTATTCATACTTGATTAAGGAAAAACACTACTCTTTAGTCAAGAAGAAACAACTAGACCCTAGGCTTAAATGATTGATAGTAGCTACTTGTTGTAGACTCAAAACCTTAGTGTTGGTTAAGAGAATAAACCTTATACCAGGTTGATACAAGAGAACTCGATAAGGAGCTCCTACTCTATCTACCACTATATATACTAGTCTGTCCTGGTCCGTGCTACAACATTATATTAAGTCCATGCTCCATCCTTATGTCCTATTACTCATCCACATGTGTTTTTCATAAGGCCACCATGCTTCCTACATGTGCCCTGACGTCATACCTTTAATCTCCGCTGTACATGTGCACACCATGTGTACACCATGAGGAACCCATGTCCCTTGACGTCATCTCCTAACCCTAATTCCTTCTAGACTCTTCCCAATCCTTCTAGACCCTAAGTCCTTCCAGACCGCTCTAGACTATATCACGTGCCTTCCTAACCCTATGTCCATTGTAGACTAATAATTAACTACTGTCCTATTCTTGTCCACTAACCCTAACCCTAAAGTCTGTCCGCACTCTCGTACTATAACACTACTAGAAGAATAGTTGAAACCAAGCTCAGACCTCTTTCTAGACATAATTGAAGTGAATAGTATTATAGTAGATAATCTTTATATAAAAGACTCATACTGTTAGTTTATTATAATTAGTATATACAGAGTAATAATATTGTCTAGTAAAGAGATATCTAGTTTTGAAATTCTCTTCTTAGAGATATTACAAATTTTTTCAAAGCAGCAGTTAGTAGTTTAGTAGTTAATAAACAGTATGAGATAAGACAAGAAAAGAGCCCATTAACACTTACAAAGATTATGTCAAGTTTGAAGTACAAATCTAAAAGCAAGGCCAGCAATAGCTTTTCTTCATTTCTCTTATATACTTCTTTGTCTTTTATACTACCATCACCACTACTACCACATTACAATGTAAGTTAATACAACTCAATAAAGCAGTTGTAGCTTTTAATAAAGCAATAAGTAGAGTAGCTGGCAGTATTACAAACATAGTTGGTAGTAAAAGGAGAAGAAGAAGTAGTTTTAAGGCTTAGTAATGGGTTCTAAGTAAAGGTGGCCAAACTACCTTTGTTTGATGGAGAAGCAAGAAATATTAGAGTTAAAAGTAGTGAACTTGACTTTTTTTAATTTTCTTTACTATTTTATTTTATTTTTGATTTTAAGGCTTAGCATGATATCACATATGACTGTTACAAAATGACTATCACAAAATATCACACAATCACATATCTTAGAAAAATGTAGAAGATTCCAGAACAATAATATTATCTTACATATCAATGATATGTAATATACATGGCCTTTAGGGTAGGCTAAGGTTAGTCTAGCATATATAAGATAGACACTTTTGTACTTAAATCTCTATTAAGTTCTCTTGTGTAAATTCTATACAAGGTTTCTTTTTTGATTTAACTCTGAGTTTTAAATCATAACAAGTAGAGTAGTAGACAATACATTGTTTAACAATGATTCAAATAGGGACCTATTAAGGGAAGTGATAGTGAAGATTGGGCTGGAAAGAATTAATATACAGGAAGACATAGCAGTTGAGACACTTTTGAATAGTAAGATGATAAAACTGGTAATATTTGGAGTTCACAAGAAAGCAAAAGTTCAAGCTGAAGAAAAAGATCAATATGTGTGAGAAATGTGGATAGAACATTCAATAAGAAGAGACTGATAGAAAATACTATGGAGATAAGCATATTCTATTAAAAAAAATAGAAATTAATATGATAAGAGGGTAGAAGTGGAATATAATCCTGGAAATATTATAGCTTATATGCCACAATTTTGAGATTAACTGGAGAACAGAAGAAATGAAGATGATAAGATGTCTGAAAGAATGTAGAAAGCAGTAGAGACCAAAACAGAAAAAATAAAAGTCATAAAAACAAAAAGAAAAATAAACAAGAAGAAAAGAAGTAGAAAAAGAAGAAGAAAAATAAAGAGAAAATGATGGAGGTAAAGAAAGTAGAAGAAGAATTGGATATTTGAAACAAGAAGGAAGTAGCAAAGTCTGAGAAGAAAGCCAAGAAAATAGTATTTCTAAAATCCCATAAATAAATTCATATTTCTAAAAAGAAAGTAAATAAGAGAGTGTTAATAAAGAAGATGTAGGATCATACAATGGATCTAAGGAAGGAGTTTGTGCCATGGAAAGGGAAAATTTATCTCTTGCTCCAGAAAGAGAGAAAAGTGTATAAGTTGATAGATAAATAATTAAGAACAAACTATATCAAACTCTCAAAGTCATCTCAAATAACACCAGTGTTTTTTGTAGAAAAAAAGGATAATAAGAAGCAAATAGCTCAGAACTATAGATATTTAAATAAATAGACAATTAAATCATTCTTTATCTTTAATTTCAGACTATTAAGTATAGTCTATACTTAAAGAGCATTTGGTTTCATTTTACTTTTTTTTAATAGTCAAACAAGTCACAAAGTGTGACAAATGCGTGACATATGTCACAGTGTTGTCACATATGTTACTGTCACTATCACACAATCATGTGATACAAAGAAGAATATAGAAGATTCTGAAATAGATGTCATTATATAGTATAGCAACAATATATTAGCCTTATAGAAAGCACATGTACTTTAGGGTAGGTTAGTTGTAGTGTGCACACAGACAACAGTCTGTAGTATATAAGATAGACCATCTTATACTTGAAACTCTATTGAGTTCTTTTATATTACCCAATACAAAAGATATTATTTGTCTTTACTTAAGGACTTAAGTTATAACAACCAGAGTTTGGTATCAACTTTAGTTGATTATCAAGCTAGCTATTACAGAGTAACTACTAGTCTTAAATATATATAGTAAACTAAAGGAGTAATTAAGTGGATTTCCAAGCAAATGTTTCAGTAATAAAATACTAAAAGAAGTTCAGGTTAGATAGGAAAAAACTCTATATAATATTGCATTCTTTTCTACTACTAATGACAACTTTGTAATAAAGTTGACTATCATATGCATCCATAGCCTCTCTGGCACCTTATTTGCTATTAGTTTCCCTGCCAATACTTTTATATTATTCTTTATTCTTTGGCACAAATTACATTTATCTATATATCTTCTTATATCCCTCATCACTCCTGGCTACAAATAGTTCCTTGTTACCAACTATATTGTCTTTTATTCTTCTCTATGTATTACTGCTGGCACATCATGATGCAACCAGATAATTTCCATTCTCAACTCCTTATTCTTTGGTATATAAACCTTTTCTTCCTTCAGTACTAACTCTTCTTCTATCTACTGCTCATCTCTTTTTAGCATCTTAACTTCTGCTTTCTTTATCTCTTCTACTACTCTAACTATTTTCTTGTCTTTTGCTTTTGTCTTTTTTATTTTTCTACTACTACCTCTATCAAACTCCAAACCTATTCTTTCTTTATTAATGATTTTCATTGTCATTTTCTAAGGTAAAGTTGAATTTTATAGGTATAATGACTATTGAGCTTATCTACAATTTAAATTTTGCACTTTCACAAAATATTCTAAATTCTTATAATCTGCTTAGACCTCAAGCTTGAACTTTATGCCCTCTAGTAGATTTCTCTAGTTCTTAAATCTCCTCATTACTACTAATATCTCCTTATCATAGATTTTACTAATAATACTCCTCCTATTACATAATCTAATCCATGTACTTCTATCCTCATTTTTTGTTTAAATCCAGTGTAGTTAATACCAGTTCTTTTTTAAACCTCCTCTTTAACTTATTAAATATCCCTTCTTGTCTTTTTTTTTACTCCCATTTCTGTTCTTTTTTCACCAAGTTCTGTAAAGATCCAGCTAAAGACAAAAAATCTTTAACAATTACCTGTAGTAGTTAGCAAGCTCTAAAAAGTTCTGTATATTCTTAACTTTCTTAAAAGTTGGCCAATCCAATACTGACTTCATCTTTTCTTTCTCTATTCTAATCCTCTCTGGCCCAATCACTATCCCTAAGAATTCTACTTTTCTAACCTTTAACTTGTATTTTTTGGATTTTATATATAAATTATTTTCTACCAATCTCTTTACTACTGTTTCCACTACTTTGTTATATTCTTTCTCCTCCTTCATTCCTACTATTATATCATCAATAAAACTCACTATTTCTCTAATGTTGATAAAGTTCCATAAGATCTTGTTCATTATCACCTGAATGTTATAAGATGAAAGTATGGACAGACTTCTAGGATTAGGGTTAGAGATAAGATATTGTAGTAGTATTATTATTAGTCTATGATGAGAGAGATAAGGGCACATGACTGGGAAGTCATGTAAGATGATGTTATAGGCCTAGAGCAGTCTAGAAGTGTTGATAGGTCTAGAAGGGTCTATAAGGCTAGAAGAGCCTAGATAATGACATCAGAGAGCATGTTCATCACATTGCTACCATATGTAGTACATATGGACATTAGGGTAGGATACACAGTCTTGCACAGTCACTGCAGAGTAGACATGAGATAGACATAAGGCCTTTAGGGTAGGAATAGAAGCAGGACATTGTTGTAGCACAGACCATGATGTATTTATATAAATAAGGTAGTAATGCAGTGAGGGCTCCTTGTCAAGTTCTCTTGTAATCCCTACTACTAGATAGCCAGTTAAGAGCTTTGCTGAAGCAAGCAAACTACAAGTGCCATTCCGGTGAGTGGTTGCTACAACACTAAAAAATTACCAATAAGTTGGTTAGACCAAAGAATATTACTGTTAGTTTAAATAACTTTTCTGATGTTGTGAACACTATATGTTACTCATTTCTCTTCTTTATTTGTATATCATTATAGCCCTATTATAAGTCTAACTTCATAAATACTTTTTTTATGCTTATATTTTCTATTATATTTGTGTTACAGCCCAAACTCTGAACTATATCTATTTTCAATATTGTTATTTTAGCATCAAAACACTATAGTTGTTTGGCTTTATTTGGATCAAATTCCATGGTTATTTGTACTTGTTTTTATTCTATATTTATTTCTCCAAACTTCACAAAATACTATAGTATATAATAGGTTGTCTAAGATGACATATTTTGTAGTGATGATAAAAGAAACATTGACAGAGAATTTAGCTAAGTTGTTTAAAGATAGTATATAGAAGTTCTACAGGTTGCCAGAAAATGTAATATCAGATCAGAAACTACATTTTGCAGTAGAGTTGACAAAGAAGCTGCAACAAGATATTAGAGATCAAAATGAAGTTATTGATTGCTGTTGTGGCAACTACTAGTCTAAGAACAACCAATAGACCACTAAGTAAACTTAAAAGTAAAGTATCTCATGGGGATCACAAGAGAACTCAACAAGGAGTCTCTAATAAATTGCTATCCTATTTATATAATATATACATGGTCTGTGCTAATAATAAATAACCTTGCCCTAAAGTCCATGCATCATCTATAAGTGTATCATGTGTATACCATGAGGTTAACATGCTATTAACATACTTCTTGATGTTTTCCTTCTAGCTCCTTCTCCTAAAATCTAGACCTATAACCTCATGTTATATGACTGCAGTCATATGCCTCTTTATCATTCAAGAAAAAGAAAATTAAAATTAAGTTAAATTAAAATAAAGTACTAGAGTTTGAGCATACCATGACAACTACATTCTACTCACAAACAGGTATGTAAATAAAGTATATAAACTAAGAATTAGAACAGTACTTATAGTTCTTTATAAATTATAAGTAAAAGAATTGACTAGAGTGGTTAGTGATAGCAGAGTTTGTGATAAACAATAAGTCATATAGCAACTAGGGTATTTCTTTTTATGGCAAATTATAGAAGAGAGCTGAGGATAGGAACAAATATCAAAAGGAAAGAAAAAGCAGAGAAAGCAACAGAGTTTGTAAAGACGATAAAAAAGGTTTAGAAAAAGCTAGAACAACACTTGTCAGAATTGTGAGCAATAGACCTGGTTTTATTTATTTTCTTTCTCTTTTATTTTTATTTTCTATTTTTCTATTTATTTTATTTTTAGTTTTACTTTACTTTTCTTTATTTTGGACTTAGACAAAGAATATAATGTGATATCATGTATGGTAGAGGTATAATACCTGTCACAGTCACAAGTCACAAACATGTAATATAGAAAAGGTTATAGGAGGTTTTGGAACAGATAACATTATATAGTATAGTAATAGTATATTAGTCTTATAGAGAGCATATAGATTTTAGGATAGGTTAGTTATAGTATGTGTGTTATGATTCAATGCTCAAAGTGTTAAGCAAAGAACTAACTCTTGTATTGAGTGACACAAGAGAACTCGATAGAGTTCCAAGTACAGAGTAGTCTATCTTATATACTAGTCCCCATGGTCCATGCTAACTACTGTGCACCCTACCCTAAATGACCATGAGTAATACATGAGGCCAACATGTAGTGTCCATATTGTATGATGTCACTTTGTTCTAGTTCCTTCTACTTCATTCTCCTAAGTCCCATGATCAGTCTCATGACTATGCCATCAAGTTGTGACTGATAACCCCTAACCTGAGTTGTTCTAAAAATGGAAAAATAAAAGAAAAGAAAAGGAAAAGAGAAAATAAAATAAGAAACGAAAATAAAAGTTAAGTCCATCATCAACAATCTTGACAATGTGCACATACCACAGTCTGTAGTATATAAGGTAGATTAGTTTGTACTTGGAACTCTATTGAGTTCTCTTGTGTTACTCAATACAAAAGTATGCTTTTATCTCTTAGGCCTAAGTTATAACAATACTGAGAAAAGAATAGAAGGAGATAAAAAGATAAGCAGATAAGAGAAAAAATAAAGCTAAAGTATAGAAGAAGGATGACAAGGTGATTTTAAGTACAAAAGACTTAGTGTTTAAGAAAAGACTAGTAAAGAAATTAATAGAATAATATGTAAATCTATATATCATTGAGAAAGTTATATCTGCCAATGTAGTCAGACTAAGAGTGCTGACTTCAATAAGAATTCACCCAGTTGTGAATATGAGTTAAGTAGTGAGATATAGAAAACTAGTAGAAAGTCAGAAAGTGAAAGAGATAAAACTAGTAAAAGTAAAAGAAGTCAAGATATAGGAAGTCAAAAACTATTAAATAAACAAAAAATATGGAGAATAATAAAGTACTTGGTGTGATGGAGGGAGTTTATAGCATAGTATGAGAAAGGGGAGAACTGGGAGAATGTAAAGAAGATAGTAGCTAAGTTTGAGGAAAGAATGAGTGTAAAAGTATAAAGATAGGAAAAATTAGATTTGGCAGAGGAAAAGAGCTTTAAAAGAGGGGGGTTACTAGAGAAGTATATAGCAAAGATATTGTATGGATGAGATGATAGGAAGTTTGAGGAGAAATATTTAAAGAAGTTGGAAAGAAATTGGCAAAAGTAAAAGTCTGTTATTTAAAGGAGAAATTATGAAGAGGGTGTAATTTCAAGAAGGTGGACTTGGTGATTTATTTTCACATTCTTGTTAAGCATAGTCTACACTTGAAGGGGAAAAAATTTCAAAGGAGTTAACAAAGTTTAACAAGTATAGAAACTTATCAAAGTCTGCAGAATTTTGGACTTTTCAAAATGACCTTGGCTTTAATTTATATTGTACCTTCTACTAGTATTATAGTTGTAATTTCAGAGGAAGATCTTGGAAGGTGGATATAGAAGTTATAAAGATAGGAGTAAGTATATCATCATTAACATTGGAGTTTGATATCAACTTTAGTCAATTATTAGGCTATTTATTATAAAGTAAATACCAGTCTTAAATATATGAAGTAAACAAAAGAGTATTCAAGTAGAGTCCTAAATGATGTTAGCAGCTATATTGAGTGAATGTTATAGTAGTAAAACACTGATAGAGATTTAGATTGAATAGGAGTAAATTCTGCTATAGAAGACCAAGTATTTGTAGAATTTCAAGAGGAATAACTCTATTATAGAAGATAGTACAAACAAGTCCAAATATTCATGGAGTTTTGATAGAAACATGTTTACTATAAAAGCAAAATACCAGTGAAGTTTTGATATTAGTAAGTCTACTGGAAGAAACAAAATATTAGCAGTGTTTTGACTTGAATAATAGTATGAACTTGACTGCAGTAGGTGAAATACCAATAATATTTGAGTATTATCTTTATTAAAAAAGCACAATCCAGAAAAGAGATAAATTGCAATCTTTATGGAGAAAGATACAGCTCAGATATAAATTAAGTGTTATCTATATTAGGAATAGATATAACTTGGAGTTTAGACTGTGACAATTCTTCTCTTTTTATTTTATTTTTCTTATTTGAATTTAGTTAAGGGTTAGTAACATGATGTCACATATCACATTATTATGTGATACAAAGAAGAATATAAGAAATTTTAGAACAAGTAATATTATATACTATAAGCCTAACATATATAAGATAGAAACTTTGTACTAAGAACTCTTTCCTCTTCTACTCTATTTTTGAGCTTAAGTTGTAATATTGGGCATGTAACTATTAATACTCAAAAAAGTGCCAACTCTAGTTAACTTTTAGGCTAAGGAATTACAGAGTATCTATATAGCTTAAATACTAGTATTTAGTAACTAAGATAATATTCAAGAAATAGAGAAGACAGATAATTACTATTAGAGCAACTGGACAAAAACTATGGTGATGTAGCAGAGATTACAACTGTTATAATTCAAGTCTCAAAATGTTAAGATAAAATATAAATCTTGTACTAGATTAATACAAGAAAACTCAATAAAGTTTTTTTTAATGTTAACAATTTATTATATAGATATGATGGCAGTATATACTTATAGGAGAAACTTATATATGGAGTATCATACTCTAATCTTTTTATGCAGTTATCCAACACAAAGGACTACTAAGGAATCAAATCTGTAATCTTAAGTAGGTTTGAGATAAACATAATACATGGATGGAAAGTTCTTCCATTACAATTATACAGATTAAAAGAAAGATATTGACTTCTATAGATATTTTAAGTAGAAAAGAGCTTAAATAAGTATTATCCACAATGATAATTAGATAAAATATAGTTCAGATATGCTTGAATCAACATATAATATCTAGAGTAAATATAAAGATAAAAATCCATAGTTCAGTTCTAATAGTCTATAATACCAAGCCAAGCTTAAAATTATAGCAATAGTTAGACAAGTAAATATAAGATTGATATGTATAAGCTACATAGTTATATCTATACAAATAGATAACACTTGAGCAACTTGTTATGAATACTATACTATTATAACTTAAGTCTCAAAGTTAAGATAAGAAAAGGACCTTGTATTAGATTAATATAAGAGAACTCAATAGAGTTTCTTGTATAAAGTATATATACTAGACTAATAGTTTATGCTTAACTATATCTAATCTATCTTAAAGGTCATATATTATATATAATATTATTATTCTAAAATCTTCTATGTTCTTCTCTGTGTCATGTGACAATATGACCAACCTGTGACAGTTATGACCATTACATGTCATGTCATATCACTGCTTTTTTTTTTTTGAAATTAAAAATTTATTATATAGGATGCAATGGTAAACTATGATAATTATATAACATAATTATTTCATTAAAGACAAAAAGAAAGAAAGAAAAGGAAAAATAAAATAAAATAAATAAAAATACCCTTGAGAGAGTCTCTCTTAAAATTTCAAGACTTTTTATATTACACACAATCAAATAAGATGTGCCTCCTCATTTCAATAGGATAATCTCTATATATACATATAAAGGATTCTTTAGAAAAGAACCTAAGTCTATATTCACTAATAGAAACATAATTCATGATTAATCTTGAAATACATATATATATTGAGTTTGACAAGCCAAAATACTTTAGCCAAGCACTGCCTTTGGAATATGTTAGACAAATAGATTGATGATTATTGTTGTTTAATTCAAGGAAATTTCTTCTCTTGTGTTCTAAGGCTTGGAAATATATTTGTCATTTATTAACAGTAATATTGTCTTTTTCTTTTCTACTGAACTCCCATAACATTTTGCTCAGAAAAACAGGATCAGTTCTTAGATGTTTTGATTCTTTATCCACTAATAGATATGGCAACCACTTGATACTATTAGAACAATCCCAAAATGCAATTACTGTCAGAGTTGAAGATGGTAGACTTTAATTATTTTTCTTTCTCATTTTTATCTCTCTTTTCCTTTTATTATTATCATTATTCTGGAACTGAGGACTAGATGTTAATATGACATCACACATTATAGTCATAGTTATAGGATCATATAACATGAAGAAAGACAGAAGAACCTAAAACAAATGATATCAAATAATATAGCTAATACATATACTTTAGGGTAGGCTAGAATAGTGTATGTACAGACTATGGTCTGTGGTATATAAGGTAGACTAGTTGGTACTAGAAGCCCTATCAAGTTCTCTTGTGTCAACCTTAATACAAGATTCCTCTTATCAACCCACTTTAAGTTATAACAATCATATTATTTGGGTTCTTTTTAAAGAAACACCCAAGATCTTTAGATATAATGATAGTATATAATTCATATAGATGAATAGATGTGTTAAAGATTTGTTTAGTAGCTGGAATGGTATCAGTGATATAAGCAACATCTTGTAATTGAACTGCTTGATTTATCCTACATCTTATGACAAAGAATTTGGCTTCAATAGAAGTTATTTTTATAGCATAGTAGACAAATTTGGTGATTTTCAAAGATATTGTCAAGTTTGTTATGATGAGAAGTTAATGCATCAGGGTTCTTTTAGCCAACTAAAAGAAAAGAAAAAAGATCTGAAAAAGTATCTACTAAACAGAAACTTGGAGAGAGTTCTTTGTTCCAACTATCAAAAGTTAGTAAAACTTCATTCAAACAATTTTTAGTGTCTATCATAGGACTCTTGACTCTTAACCATTGTTTAGACATGAGATGAGATGTGGCCATACAATGTGGTAAAGCCTTTTTAGAATGATGTTTATCTATAAAGATATTGATTGCATGTTGTTTAGAAAGAGATGTCACCTATAAATAATATTGCCCAATGATTTTGTTGAGGTGAAAATAAATGGAAATAAGACCAGCTATAGCCTCAACTCTCCAAGTTAGTAACATGTGGAATGCTCCTGTGATCCATAACACTGCTCTTCTCTAAATTTTCTTCAGCTCTTTGAGAGACTGATATAAAGGTGTATCAAAGCTGGGACCCATATAACATAATGGAAAAGACACATATTTTATAGAGTAGTCTTTTATGAATAAAAAATAGACCCCTGCTTGAATTTCCTATAATTTTCATACCCTTAATCATGGAAAGAGCCTTGTGAGCATAGTAGTGTATATATTGATGAAAGGTGAGTTTCTTGTCAAAAATAAAACCTAGATATTGCTGGATATCTTTTGAATAGATAATAAGACCTCCTAAAAATCAAAGATCCAAGAGAGAGATATAAGGATTACTCATAGACCTTGAAGAAGAAAGACCTCTGATTTATCATGTTCAATAACTAGACTGAACTGGTTAAATAAAGAAGAAATGATGTTATAACTACAAAAAAGATTTGTGTTGGATTTTTCATAACTTTTTTCTTGAGAGATAAAAAGACTATTGTCAGCAAACAAAAGGATTGAAGTTTGGATGGGAAATAAAAGGATTTTAGATCTTTTTTTGAAAATATGAAAAATAGATGCAATGTAAAAAGCAGAGAGAATTGGAGAAAGTACAGATCCTTAACCTATATCTACATCAGCTTTAAAGAAAGGGGAAATGAATTGGTTCCACACATATTGAGTATGTCTGTTTATTAAATAGTCCAAAAAGAAAAGAGAAATTCATGAATCAAAAATGGCTTTGCTCAGAATTTTCAGGAGAAGAATGGTTTAAGAAAGAAATTAAGTGATATCAAAAGCAAGAGTGTTTATATAGAGACTCTTTGTTCATCCCATGCATTTAAGATGGGTTAGGTAAATACTTGCATCTATAGTTGAACATTGGCAAACATTACCTATTTAACTTGGATAGATAAAATTTGAAGTGATAGAATGAACTTGAAGTCTAAAAATTATGACTTTTTCAATGAGTTTACATAACATATTGAGAAGAACAATGGGTCAGAATGTTTTTGGGATGTTGTAGGAAGGCTTATTTAGCTTTGGAATGATGATTGACATTTATTTCTTAAAATTAGAAGGCTAGTAACCAAGGTCAATGCAAGAATTTGCTATATTGATAATGTTAGCAAGACATTTATCATAGTTTACTAATGCTTTGAGATGATTCTAGGAGATTTAATCAGGATCTGGAGTAGACAAACTACAACATTTATTGATTGCTTTAATAAATTCTGTTTTGGAGAATAAAGGCTATTCAGCCTGTTGATGTAATGGAATTTCATCCAAAAGTTAAAGAGGTTTATCAATCTGTTTTGAACAGCATTATAAGACTGATAAAGAGTTTGCCACAATTTGTCTAATTCATTACAAGAATTTTTATTGAACTTGATGGCTTCTATGGTGGGTAATTTGCATTTCTTAACCCAATTCATCAAGTCCCATAGTTTTTTGTTGGTTAACACAATTTCTTGAATTTTGTTGTCAAAGAATAACTGTTTAGCCATTTTGACCATTTTCCAATATTTGATCCAGTCTATTCTTTTTCTAGGTATTTGATATATGACTAAATCTTTATTATATTCTTTATTCTACCACACCTTAAAATGTTTAGTGATATTAACATATTTGAAATATTTATACCAAAGTTTCTCTGTGATGGAAGCAAACTCTTACATTGCTTCTTCTAGTCTCTTTGTTACAAACTTAAGTCCTTAGGATTGGACAAAAGAAAGAACCTTGTATAGGGTTTACACAAGAGAACTTGATAGAGAACTCTGTACAGGATTTGTCTACTTTATATACTAAAGCACCTGGTCCATACTAAGTCTTTCCAGCCTACCCTAGACTACCATGTGTGCATCTCATGGCCAACATGTGTTGTACACATTGTACAATATTATCCTTTCATGCCTTTCTTCTTGTGTTCATAGGTTTAACCCTAACTCTAAGTTCTAAAAATAGAAAAATAAATCAAAATCAAAAATAAAATAAAAGTGAGGAATAAAAAATAAAAAGAGACTAAGTCCACTTTTCTCAATCTTGACACTCTTACAATTATGAATATTAGCTGTTTTGATACAACTTACCCTATTCTTTAATTCATTGACAAATTCTTCTTTTTCTTACTATTCTTGATAATAGTTAGTTTCTTCTCTTATATGAATTTCTTCTTAATGACAATATAAACTGATAGAAAAGCATAGTCAGATAGTTTACATATATTAGGCAAAATAAAATGATTGTTGAATTTCTTTATATTGGCCTGGAGAAACATAAGATCTATTACCAAGTATGAATCTTGAGAATTATCTGCATAACATATTGGTACTTTATCAATAAGTATTGAAAGTTCTCAAGTAAAACTGTCAGCAACTTTTCTAAGAGTATCTGCATGTGTGGAATGGTACAGATATAATAGATCCCAATTATTGTTTCTAATGTTAAAATCTCTGGTTACAATTAGTATATTATCCAAATTCACTTCAGTATTCTTGAAATACTTTAAGGCAGACTAATGATCATCTGAATAGATGTTAATAAGAAAGCATATAATACCATTATTAAAAAAAGAAAGAAGATTAATATCTTTATGATTGAAAATATCTTCCAAGTGAAAAACATAACCTTGTTAATCTGATATTGATGTAGGTGAGAACTCTTGGGTATTTGTTCTCAGTGTTCAAAGATCTTGCAAACATAGCTCATGATAGGTGATTGAGAGCACTTATAATCTCAACTCCTTCTTCAGATATAGAACTTAGAATGTTTTAAATGATTGATCACAGAAGTTCTTTAATGAAAAGAATATTGAAATTTTTGTTGATTTCCAATATAGTATTAGTAAGAAGTTTGCTCTTGTGAACATTCTGTGAGAAGATTTTTAGAGACTTTAAAATCATATTTTTACCCTACTCACAGCTGAGCAAATTGAGTTAGCTCTGATTTTTCAGAGCTCTTGCAATTTTTTGTTATGTTAATCCTTATTGAATCTATGTTTCCAGAATGAACAGTTGTTGCTGTCTACCTGGTACTCATATTTGCTATATTTGAACAAATGAGTACATGGCTCTCCTTTCTTTGTTTTGAGCCTTAGAAGATTAGTCTTGAAATTTGCTTTGCAACACCATACTGTTTCTCTGTGATGTTCCAATTTGTGTGAACCATTACATTTCTATCATTTTGCTTCATGTGTATGACATGTAAATGTGGTGTGGCCCCATTTCCAACAGTTCTTGCATTGAGAAATACCAAGATTCATATTTGTTTCTCTAATTGTTACAATGTGATAACCTATGTTAAAACTTCTATTAATAAGACACTTAACACTCATACTACTCTGTGAGTCCTAGATGTCAATCTATATTACCACCATGTTAGATTTAGGAAATACCTTGATAATCTGAGGTTAAGAGACTAAAATGATATTATTGAAGATATGAGTACTTTTGATAACACTCTCAATGATATCTAGAGTAATCAGAACATTAGTATCTTCTACAAAGTAAGAAATACCAAGAATCTTGAAATAGAATTTGGACTGAGAGAGCCTCAGACTCATGATGTTGCTTGTATTAATGGCATTCACCTCCTTTACATATTTCTCCATAATGTTGAATAGTATGTCTTAAGACTCAGAGTTAGAATCAAAAGAGTAAACCTTAGATTAGGTTAATCATAAGAGAACTCAATAGAGTTCTTGATACAATGTATCTACCTTATATACTACACTAGTTGGTCCATACTACTACTATGTCTAGCCTACCCTAAAGACCATGTGTAAACCTTAAGATCAACATGTATTAAGCACATTGTTGTCATATGCAAGTCTACCCATCCAGAAATTACATCCCCACAGTGAAACCATCTCCAAAACATACAAGCCTACCTTCTATGGCAGCCACCTTTCTCGCAAACATATCTTATAGTGGTGCTACAACCATCTGGGTATTCTGTCTTCTACAGCAGAGATACTTCTATTCAACTCAGTCTTCCATGACAGAGTTACTCCTGTCAGTGTCTCAACACTGAAACCTCTACTCAGAGTAATAGGGGTTTTACCACTGAAACCCTAAGCATCTCCTATACTATCAGTTTGTATATAAGACTAGTAGTTATACTATAATTTGCTAGTCTGATAATTGACAAAGATAATCTCTTATTGAACTCGATCTCTGGTATTCAATGGCGATACACCAATTAGCACTCACTCTCATCTCATACTTCTTCCCATCATCTAAAGTTGCAACCACATGGCAGATAGATAGCATAGCACATAAGCTGAAGCCAAGGTCATTCCACAAGTCTACTCATCTCTGAGTCCATTCCACAGACTTCAACCCCAGTGTGAACCACGCCTGACAATTATATAATATCATTACTCCAAAAACTTTTACCACCTTCTATCATGACCATGTGACTTTGTGACCATAATAGTAATAGTATCATGTAATATGTGACTGGTTTGTGACTGTTGTGACTATAACATTACACTAAACCCTAACCCTAAAAATAAAATGAAAAATAAAATTTCTCATTTGTGATTCTAACATTCAGGTCCAAGAAAGCAGCTATCTTGTTAGTCATAATGATAATAAAAATATGTGCATTAGATTTCACTATAATTCTTTCTACATTGTTTGAGTTTATAATAATAATAACTTGCTTTCTTGAAAGTCTTTTGGTTATCATGTTGAATTTGGGTTTTTTCTTCTTCATATTATTTAAGACCTTGTAAATTTCTGCTACTTTCTGAACAGATAATTTCAAAAAGTTTTCCTTGATTTTGACAATGTCCTTTATGTTGTCCTTTGATGCTTGTATGTATGATTATTTGCTGAATTTGAAAGTAGAGCTAGCAACTGAGTTCTTATTAAAGAATTTTGATTTTTCCAAAACACTTTTACTAGATCTTGGAAGAATAGGTGACAGAATCCTTGAGATATTGGCTTATTTTCCTTTAGCTGAGTTGTCTTTAACTGAATTGTTGATAGCATTGGATTTTATAGCCTTCATGTTAAATTGTGAAACTATGTATTGCCTAAAAGACCTATTATCTTTGTTGGCTGTCAATTTATCCCACACAGATTCATAGATGGATGAAAGAAAGTCCCAGGCTGCAAACCCAAATTCTGAGATTTGAAGAATATTCTCAACTGTCCTGTTTTCTAAATTTTTGTTGTCTAATAAAAGCTACCATTCAAAGAAATGAGCATGTAATGTTTTTGGCATCACCTTCCAAGTATTCATCAATCCCAAAAAGAGAAATCAGACAGAAGTTACCATCCCACAACTGAGTCCACAGATTGGTTGGCTAAGTATGGAATTGCTGAAGATTCCAAATCTTAAGGTGCACATGTATTGTTAATTTCTATAGCATGAGAAACAAACGTGGGTTCAATTGCAGTTACTGCATTAGCAGAATCATTCATCCCCTCCTTCAAGGATGCATAAGAAAGAGATGGACTTTTAAGTTTTCCACTCTCAACTTGTTCTGCCTATATGAGGTTGTTCTGCCTATATGAGGTTGTTGGCTAATGCTTGAATTCAATTCACATAAGCCATGGACAATGCATCAGAATGTGCCAATGCTTCTCTAGAGCTATTAGAACTAGTACACACTGACTGACCTCTAGGAGTATCAATTTCGATGTTTATTGGTAAAGTTCTTGTAGGTTGCTTTGAAGGTTTGTAACAAAAGGAAACAATGTATTTGCTAATTCTCTTTTCAGGCACTACCATACAAGATGGAGGTAAGAGAGAAAGAAGCAGTCACTACCTCTCAACCAAATCCCAATAAAGAAAATTAGGAATGAAAATGAAAATGAAAATAAAAGAGAAAAAAGAAACCAAGTCCACTGTCTTCAACTAGTTATGCTGTGCTGATCACAGTCATGAGTATGATCAAGTGGAATGTTTATTCAACAAGAGGTTATGAATTATCAGAGGCATGGGTCAATTGCAAATGGCATGCACAC
>JAJOHK020000902.1:0-18096 GCA_022457215.2 Leucocoprinus gongylophorus
TTCTTACTTTCTCCTCTGGTACTGGTGCATCAGCATTTATTAATGTAGCTAACACACTGTATTTATTTTGAGAACCTAGTTGAGGAGTTCTAGGTTCTCCCCCTCTTTTAAATTGTTCCCAATGTTCATAATCTCCTCAATTCTCCCTCCTCCATATTCCACTCTCCTATTCTCTGCTATTCTTCTTCCCCGATTTCTGTAATGACAGGCCATATGCCCGAATCCCCCACAAGCAAAACAGTTCCTTCCCCTATCCACCTCCATCACATAAGGGTCCCATCTAAGAGGAATTCCCATACCTTGCCCCTGTCCTCTTACAACCACCGCATTCGTTCTCTCCACACCCTCCATCAGAGCAGGCTCTGTTGTCACCTGCTGAGAAGATTGTTGCCTCCTCTGCCATACTAATGGTCGTAGCATAATCTGCCATTGCTCTTGTTTAGGAGCTCCTCCCCCTTGTTTCCTCTTTCCTCACAACCTTTCTTTCTCCCTCCTACTTTCTCTCCAATTTTTATCCAGGGCTGTTGCCCTTCTATACCATTGTTTTATGGAGGCCGGCAGGTTTTCCGCCTCCATCAACTTCCTTCTAATCCCACCATTCATTCCTCTTTTGAATTCTTCCACTAGCAGCCTCCTCTCATACCCACTTCCTCTTGCTGCCCTCTTAAACTCCTGAACGAACTCCTCCATCGTCTTCCCTCCTTGCTCCAACTTTCTTAATTCCGCCACCTTTACCAATTCCTCTTCTCCTCTGCCAAATTCCTTCTTCAAACATGTCAAAAATTCTTCCACTGATTCATACTCTACTTCTCCTGATTCTAATTCCTCCATAATGTTTTCTTTTCAAACATCTGCTGATCCTCCCTGCATATATGTTAACACCCACTGCACTTGTTCCTCCACTGTGTTTCCTCTCAGCTTCATCTTAATGTACAGCCTGCATGCCGTAATGAATCCCCCTACTCTCCCTGCTTCTCCATTGAAGATGGCTGGTTTAGCCACTTCCATATGGGATCCCATATTGGACCCCATTGTCCCCCTCTCTCCTCCTGCTCCTCCTGCTTGTGCTAGCAGGGCCTATATCTGCGCTTGCATTACTGCCATCTGCTCCTGTTGCTACCTGATAATCTCCTGAAAATTGAGTTGACTCATGTTGTTGTGATAGGAGGGCGGTGAGTCAATGGGTGTAGTGTTATAAGACGAGTGTGTGGACAGACTTGGACTAGGGTTAGGGTTAGGACCTTAGATAATTATTAGTCCACAATGGACAAAGGGATAGGAGAGGCACGTGACCTGGAAGTCATGTGACAGAGTCTAGAGCAGTCTGGAAGGACTTAGGGTCTAGAAGGATCGGGAAGAGTCTAGATGAAGTTAGGGTTAGGAGATGACGTCAAGGGACATGGGTTCCTCATGGTGTACACATGGTGTGCACATGTATAGCGGAGATTAAAGGTATGACGTCAGGGCACATGTAGGAAGCATAGTGGCCTTATAGAAAACACATGTGAATGAGTAATAGGACATGAGGTAGTGGCATGGACTTTAGGGTTGGTTAGATATTGTTGTAGCATGGACCACTTGTAAGTTATATAAATAGAGGAGCAATGCAGTGAGGGCTCCTTGTCAAGTTCTTTTGTAATTCCCCCACTCTTTACTTGATAGCCCTACTGAGAGCTTTGCTCGTTGTAAGATCATTTGTCCTTGAGTGACAAGTGGTTGCTACAACATGTAGGTGATGATGGTGGTGGTGGTGGTGATGGGAGTGATGATGTATATAGAGGTAGGGCCGAGCCTGTGCTAGACTCGGTTTCTGACTCGTATTCCAATGATGAAATAATCTCGGTATGTGATAGTGGGCCCTCTTCCAGTCCCACCTACACACTACTGACTACTTGTCTACTGGCTACTGCCCTAAAGAAAATGATAAACGATTTTGGTCTAAGAAGACCGTTCTACTCTAAACAGGTGTTTTAAGAACGACCTGCTGTTCCTCTGTATAGACACACCACAAGGGGATGTGTAGCACAAGGCTGATAATGGAAGAAAGTAAAGAGCATGTCCACACAAGGTAGTACATCTGAACTGCACCAGTGAGCTTTGATGCAATCAGCCGGCTAAGCTTCCCCTGCTTAGCTAGTGTGCCTCTTATGCCTAGGGCCCGGTAGTGATCTTCTTGACTAAAGGTCTGTGTTGACTTTCGGTCAAGGATGATAGAGAATAAAGGGAAAGGTTGAGGGCTAGTGTTAAGCAGTCAAAGGATAAGGTATCGAGTTCTAATGTTATGAATCAAGACTCAAAGGGTTAAGTCAAGAAACAACTCTTGTATTGAGTAACACAAGAGAACTCAATAGAGTTCCTAATACAAAGTAGTCTATCTTATATACTACTACTCATGGTCCATGCTAACTACTGTGCACCCTACCCTAAATGATCATGAGTATAACATGAGGCCAGCATGTGTTATCTATGCTATATGATGTCACTTTGTTCCAGAACCTTCTACTTCATTCTCCCAAGTCCCGTGATCAGTCTTGTGACTACACCATCAATTTGTGACTGATGTGACAGCATGACTGATAACTTCTAACCCGAGTTGTTCTAAAAATAGAAAATAGAAAATAAAAGACAAAGAAAAATAAAATGAAAGAAAGAAAATAAATGAAGTCCACCATCAATGATCTTGACACACCTCACTATTCAAGATCTACTAAAATATCTCAGAAGTCTAGATAAGTGACTTATATGTTATCTAAGAATACAAAAGATGGGTTAGAATGATCTTTGGCTTCAGCTTGTATGCTGCATCTCTACTAGCTATACTGGTCATATATTTTGGAATTGAACTCAGAGACTTGGTGGATGGAAAACCACTGGAGTGTAGCAAAATATATTATTTCTAACACTGGAGATTTGGGTGTTAGTTTTAGTTGATTTTAATAATAAGCTAGTACAGTATAAACTACCAGATTATATACTAGATAGTATAACTATCTGAAATGTAAACTGCTAAGTGAGTTACTCTGGATACTAGTAATTCTCAAATATTGGAGAATAAAGTCCATAGAATTTAACAAAGGCCAGCAAGAATATTTAAGGTAGGATGGAGAGATAAGTTCCATACTAGAAGAGATTGGAGAGTATAGATAAAGAGTTATCTATAGGTTAGAACAGATATAGTTGGAAAATGAAATATGATAAAATTTCTGCATATTCTCTTCTAGTTTCCAACCTACTTCTCTTAGCTACTAACTAATGAGTCTCTATCATCTAGCAGTATTTGAGATTACTACATTAAGGTTTCTAACCATCTAGCTCTATTATTCTATAGTTAGATTACCAAATATTCCATCTAATGTTCTACCTAATTAAGATGGACTCTTGAGAGCTTAGAATAGCTGTTACCTCTGAAAAACTCTATTCTTTTTTCTTAGAATTTTTCTGAAGATAAGTCATATACTTAATAATTGCTAGTAATAAAACTTAGAATTTTTCTAAAGTCACAAACTCTACTCAACTTTACAAACTTCATCTAGTTGTTCTAACATATCTTAGTAATATAAGTGACATAATATACTATTCCTCTAACCAAGTCATTAAATATAACATATGAAATCTATGTTGTAAGTGGATATCTTGTTACTAGACTTTATACAAAGGTTATCCAATATGTTAGTAGCTTCACTTATAAAGTCTAAAAGGCCAAAATGCTAGCAGAGCTTGTTAACAAAGTAGTTCCAATTAGAAAGCCAATCTTGAAAAATACTCTAGTCTTTCTAGTTGAGGCCTATTTTAAACTAATTTTAGGCAATTCTAGAGAGATAGATTATTGTAAAGTTAATTTTTGCAATATCTATATTAAATTATATGAAATTTGTGCAAAAATATAAATGACATTAAAATAAAAAATTATTGAGCTTATCAGGCTTGGTACTACTAAATATAAGCTTTAGTTTCTCATTGTAAGAGAATTGGCTCTTCTGAGTCTTTTCTCTTCTGTATTTTTGGCTGATTCATATTCTGTAATTCTTTTCTATATCCATACTCATTTGTTTATTCAATTTCCCATACTCTAAACCCTATCAAGCTATATACCAATACTCTCAACTATCTAGATATGTTATTTAACTCTCTTTCTGGTACTCTCTTGCTCTTTTACAATACTCTGTGGTCTTCTAAAGTCTGCTAGTATTATCCACATATTTGCTTTTCTACACTCTGGAAGTACTTGCTAAGTACTCTAACTCTCTTCTAATTTGGTTTTTATATTCTGAACTGTTTCTGATTACTTAAGTATTATCATTTCTTGCTTATGTAAACAGAATTCTGATATATTAGAATAGACCTATTAATATATAGAGTAGTCATTATCTTTGGAAATTTCCATTCTGTTCTCTTAAGATTTTCTAGAGATTTGAAGTGCTTTACTCTTTCTCCTGGTTGCCCTAACACTTATGTTATAACTTAGATCTTAAAGATTAAACAAAGAACAACTCTTATACAAAAGAACTCAATGAAGTTTCTATTACAAGTTAGTCTATCTTATATACTACAGACTATAGTCTATATGCCACTATACTACCTTAAAGTTTATATACTTTTCATAAGACTAACATGCTATTACTATACTATATAATCTGCTTTAGAATCTTCTATAACTTTCTTTATATTATGTGATTATGTAATCTATGACCTATGTGATATCATATTACATACTGTTTCCTAAGTTCAGAATAAGGAAAATAGAAATAAAAACAAAATAAAATAAATAAATAAATAAAAATAAAATAAAAAAAGTTAAGTCTAATGTTCACAACTCTGATATCCTATGGATTAGCAGTTAGACTGAATATTTGATTAGTGTTATTAAGATTATTAACAATCTGACTGAGTATATCAGCTAGTTATTCATTAGTATTTTGACTATACCAGAGTTTTGACTAGGAGCTAAAAGATAAATATTGAGAAATTTAAGGCTGAAAGCATTCTTCTAGTTGGGATTACTATTTATAGAAATAATACTTGGACCTACAACAGATGAAACTATCCATATAGTTTGAACAGTATGAGTAGGAGACTAAAAAGAGAAATATCCCTATTGATAGAGTTGTCTTAAATACTGTAGAATATTTAGAAGGAAGGCTTTAGTGAGATATTTTTCCAGATGAGAGGCAGTATTTAAAGATGTTTTGAGAGGTAGAATAGGTTTAACCCAGAGTAAGTTAAGAAGTTACATTAGGAGAATACTATTAGGAAAGATTATAATAAACAGAAAGAACAGAGAGAGCAAATGAAACTGCAATAATATAATAGTAGATTTGGAAGTCTGATAATACTGTTAGATATGGTATATACTTGGAAGTAAAATTCCATGAGATTATACAGAGTTTGGACCAAGTATGTGAACTTATCTAAAGAGCAAAGAGTTTTAGGCTTTGTAAATAATCTTGGCTTTATCTTATGTATTATGCCATTTACTTATTATGTAGTTACAACTTGAGAAAGGTAAAGCAAAGTTCAAGAGATTGAGTTCTGACAAAAAAAGTATATCACTATAAATACTGAAGTTTAGTGTTCAACAATATTTAATTATCAGACTGAAGATTATTGTATCTACTAGCTCTTAAATACTGAGTACTTAGATAGTACAGCTGTCATAGTATGCTTGAACACTAATATTTTTATTATTATCTATTTTTCTTAATTTAATATTTCTTTTCTTTTGATTTTCTCTTTCTTTTTCTTTTTCTTTTTCTTAGATGATAAAGAGGCACGTGTTACATGATGTAATGTCATAGGTTTGGAATGGAGTAGAAGAAATTAAAACAATGACATTAGAGAACATGTTCACCTTGTAGTAACAGTATGGTAGACTTATAAATAATATGTGAATATTAGAATAGGGTTATTTATTGCTAGCATAAACCATGTGTACTTGTATAAATAGTATAGGAATATATCAGGGACTCCTTGTTAAGTTCTTTTGTAATTCCTACAAGATACTTTACTCTTAAGTTTACTTAGTAGTCTATTAGTTATTCTTAGACTAGTAGTTGCCACAACAATAGTCCTAAGTGATGTTAGCAGTTATGTTGAGCAGATATTTCAGCAGTGAGATAATAATAGAGGTTCAGAAGTAAACTCCACTATAGAAGACTAAGTACTTATAAAGTTTGAATAAAGTAATAATACTACTGTAAAAGATAGGTTATGAATAGAGGTTTTGCAAGAAAATAATGCTGCTATAAAAGACAGGTTATATATAAAGTCTTACAAATATCAGAGTTGAAAGTAGTAAACTTAACTCTTTTTATTTTCTTCTTTATTTTAATTTTATTTTTGGACTTAGGATTAGGAGTTAGTGTGACATAACACATAACTGTCACAAGCTGTCACACATTGGTTACATGTCATAGTCACATGATTACATAAAACAATGATATCATTCTACATGTTAGTTGTTGTAACAATCACTTGCCAGAATGGCACTCATAGTTTGCTTACTTCAGCAAAGTTCTCAGTTGGCTATCTAGTAGTGGGGATTACAAGAGAACTTGACAAGGAGCCCTTGCTATATTGATCCTCTATATATATTACAGGCTCCTAGTCTGTACTACAACAATAATTACCTACCTTTATGTTCATATATTATTCTCATATCCTATTACTTATCCACATGTGTTTTCCTTAAGGCCACCATGCTTCCTACATGTGCCCTAATGTCATACTCTTAATCTCCACTGTACATGTGCACACTATATGTATACTATGAGGAACCATAATCCCTTGATATCATCTCTAACCCTATCTCTAATCTAGACTCCTCTCAATCCTTCTAGACCCTAAGTCCTTCCAGACCGTTCTAGCCTCTGTCACATGACTTCCAGGTCACATGCTCTCCATTTGTTATAGACTAATAATAATACTATCTATCTATGTCTAGCTAATCCTAACCCTAGCCAAAGTCTGTCTGCACTGTCACTTTATAACATCAGTGGTATATAATATACATATCTTTTTAGAATAGGCTAGGTTAGTGTAACATAAATACTTTATAATTGGAATTCCATTGAGTTCTCTTGTAGAAACCCTATACAAGATTTCTCTTTTGCTCTATCATTTGAGCTTAAGTTGTAATAACAGAATGATAATACTGCTATGGAAAACAAGTTATTTATAGGATTGGACTTAGCATATGACAGTTCTACCATATTTCATTAAACACAAAACTGTGAGACTATAACCATAATAAGTGTAACTCATATGTTATGATATCATGTCTTCTTAGCTAAATTTATAAAATATAAAAGAGAAAATGAAAAAACATTTTTTAAGTTCACTTTTTACAAATTCTAACACTAGATGTTATCTATATTTATATACAACTCTAGTACAAATTAGGTTTTTGTGTTTCATTATCTAAGAACTTGTTGTCTAAACTCTGGATCATTATATCATCTGAGATTGTTTCTATATTATTTCCTTAAATATTCTGAACTTTCTTCAGTCTGATAATTGAACCCAAGCAACTTGCTTTCTCTTATACTCTTCTAACTCTAACTTTGTTTGAAATTATAACCATGTGGCAAGTGGTTGGCACAATATATAAGTTAAAGCCAAGATCATTGTTTATTATTCAGTTACAACTTTATAGATAAGTATTATACTTAATCTGCATCTGAATAACTAGCATTTATCCTTAAATAATTTCTATACTGGATCCACTCTTCTATTTGAAGTAAAAACTGCACTTAACAATCATCTGCAATAAATAGTGTTGTAGCAGACTTTTTAGAAGCTATCAAAGTTATTTACTAGATTTTCTAAGAAAGCTTGTTACACAGCATAAGATTTGTTGTTCAGAAGTGTATTAGTAAAGAAATATGTTTACAAGCAGATTTCCTTTATCTATTATTTATTACATTCTTTCTAACAATGTTCTTTTGTGTTTGTAAGCTATGTTTTATATGTTTTATGTTTTTACTCTTCATAAATTTCTCACACTAACAATATTTCCCTGAATTCTTGTCAGGCAAGATTCACACTGGGGTGGAAGTCACAGAATGGACTTAGAGATGAGCAGACTTGTGGAACAACCTTGGCTTTAGCTTATATACTGTGCTATCTATCTGCCATGTGGTTGCAACTTCAGATAATAGGAAGAAGTCCAAGATGGGAGTGAGTGTTGATTTGGTGTGTTGCCATTGAATACCAGAAATTGAGTTCAATAAGAATTATCTTTGTCAATTATTAGACTAGCAAATTACAGTGTAACTACTAATCTTATATATAAACAGATATTATAGAAGATGCTCAGAGTTTCAGTGATAAAACCCCTATTACCCTGAGCAGAGATTTTAGTGTTGAGACACTAACAGGGATAACTCCATTATGGAAGACTGAGTTGAATAGGAGTATCTCTGCTGTGGAAGATAGAATACCCAGATAGTTGCAGTACTGCCATAAAATGTATTGCGAGGAAGGTGGCTGCTGTGAAAGACAGGCTTGTATAATTTGGAGATGATATCACTGTAGGAATGTAATTTTCAGACAGGTGGACTTGCATATGACAATTCTTTAATATACAATTGTGATCTAATGTTTCTTAGTTCTTATAACATCCTAGCCAACAGATTCACTTTTGCTTGCCTTCTGTCACTGCACCCCCCTAAATAGTTGATCTATTCTATTTTGTGTAACTAATCTTCCACTTGAAGCAAGAACCATGCTTAGTAGTTGTCTAGTCTGCCATACTAGTATTATAGTCATAAATATTGATTAGTCAGACATATAGACTATATACTTGGACCTTCCTATTGTAATATATAGTAGTAGTGTAATGGTAGATATCAATTGGAGTTTGTAAGCATTTATAACTCTTCATATGAGACTAATCCTCTTATATCTATGAATTTCCACTTAAAGCAAGAATCATGTTTAATAAAGGCAGAAGAGTGGAAAAGAGTATGGAAGAATAAATCATATTATGGATAAGTATAGAAGAGTAGATAAGGTATCCAGTTACAGAAGAATTAATACATATGGAAGAGCAAGTGTATGTTTGTCTTATAGTGTCCATTACAATAAGAAATTAAACATATCATTGTCTTGAAAAAATGTGAAGCAAGATGCCTAATATTCTGGTCCAAAGTTTATATGGTACAAAATAATTCATATATTTCTTCTATGGGAGGATTCTTTTGAAGGTAGCTATAGACTAAATAATGAAGCAATCCAGCCCAAACTGGCTAGCTGTTCAAAAGAGTGACTGATGACTGTAATTATTATAACATTACATTCTTAATATCAATGTATCAATGCCATCTAATACTATATTAACCCAGCTTTTTTTAATTCAAAAATTTATTATATGAAGTGTGAGAGCAGACTATGGTAGCTACAATGTAACTACTTACATGACAACTAATACTATATGAGAGAGAAAAAAGAAAAAAGAAAAAAGAAAAAACAAAGAAAAGAAAAAAAATAAGAAAAATTAAATACTACTTAGTAAAGAGGTCTACTCAAGGCTGATCAAGTAATGGGTTCTGAAAATATGAATGCATTAGGGTTAAGTTCAAGAAACATAACAAAATGACCAATAGAATCTCTTCTTGAATTCTAGTACTTGTTAAATCTTTTACACTTGTATAAGATATAACATCTTGTCTCGATAGGATATTGCCTACAAGAGCAGCTAAAATCTTCATTAGAGAAAAATCTAAGTCTGCATTCACCAGTCGGAGCATAGTTTGTAATAAATTTTGATGCTCTTGCATATAATGAGTTGGAATGGCCAAAGTACTTGAGCTATAAACTGTCTTTTATATATAATAGCTCTATAATGTTATTGTCACTGTCGACAAGTTCTAGGAAATTTTTACCCTTCATATCCAACACTTGGAAAGTCATTTTCCACCTATTGACAAGGTCATTGCATTTGCTCTTTTTGCTAAAGTTCCATGATGATTTGCTGGAAAAAAACAGAGTGGGATTGAAAGACTTTGTCTTGACATCTACAGCTTTGTGAAAAGACCATTTGCATTAACTGAGACATTCCCAGAATTTGATTGAGTTTTCCTAATATTAAGTAAAGAACACTCAAAACTCAGTGAGAATAGCTGCTGAATATTTTTGGAAAGGGTGAGAGGTCAGATCAAATATTTTTCTTATAGTATGTATTGAATCAGTGATAACAATGATCTTTGAAATGTTATTATGAATAGTAGTTTGATTAATACTGTATTTGATGGTGAATAGTTCAGCTTTAGTACTTGTAATGTTCACAGTGTGATGAAGAGTTTTAATAACTGGTTTGTTGTGGATGTGGATATGAGAAATAAATGTAGTGATGTTGTTTTTGATGCTAGCATCCATAATAATGAGTACATTAGATGGAATACTTGAAGATTCTAGGGCCAAATTATCAAGTTGTTGAATATACGACTTGGGATTTTGGTCACTGCACTTGCTAAATAAATGAAAAGAAAAACAACTATTAAATATGTCAATAATTTTATGACTAGGGAAAAATTCTGGATTTAGAAGGTCAAAAAATGGAAATACTTTGTTATATTGGTTATTCATATTTACTAAGTAACCTCTAATGTGTTCATATTGACACCTTGTTAAGGAGTTAAGTGATAAAGCATGTTATGTGGATAGTAAGTTTGGTCTAGCCTCTAAGAGAGAGCATAGGATGTGATTCAAAGGAAGAGAGTGCAAATGAAGTTGTGATCTTCCACTGAGTTTTTGTAGATGAAGATTAATAGGTATTAAACTAGTAATAGCTTTGACACCAAGTGAGGGAGAAGTTTTGAATGCTCCTAGTATCTTTAGTGGGTATGATAATAGTGCTTTATGATAATACCAAAGTTGAAACCCAGAAAGAGTAATTAACATAGTATAGCTTCTATAGAGAAGGTGTTTCTAATGGAGGTTTAATTCTCTTGTTGAATTATCAAGGATCTTCATACATTTGACAGTAGATATTGCTTTGTTAGAGTAGAAATTGATATGTTTGTGAAACAAAAGCTTTCTGTTAAAGATAAATCCTAGATATCTCTAGAAATCTTTGGGGTATAGAATCAAACCTCTAATAGATGAAATATATAGAGAAAGGGGGTTAAAGGAGCCCCAAGATCTTGTAAAGTAAAATACTTCCATCTTTGAGTGTTTCACTAGAAGACCAAACTATGAAAGGAGATTAAAAGCAACATTATAGCTATAAAAAAGAAGAGAATTTGAAATATGGAGAGATTTGCTTTGAGCAAAAAGCAGTCCATCATTGACAAAAGATAAAATAGAAATATGTAAATTGAGGTTTTTTAAACAGTTTTCTAAGATATGAAGGAAAGATACAAGATAAAGAGCTAATAGGATGGATGAGAGGACTGAACCCTGGTCCACTCCCACATTTACATTAAAGACTGAAGAAGTAAAATTGTTCTAAAAGTATTGGATTTTTCTGTTTATTAAGTAGCTTGAAAAGAAATTGACAACATGAGAATCAAATCCTGCTTTTCTGAGGATGAGAATGAGATAGTGGTTGAGTAATGGGAAGAATTATGTAATATTGAAAGCAAGAGTACTTGTTGAAAGGTTTTTTACCTACTTCATTCATATGAAGTAGGTTAATGCTATATTAGTATCTATAGTAGACTTGTATTTGAGACCTTCTAGTTGGCTTTGGTAGATGAAATTATTAAATATAACATGGAATTGAAGCTTATTGCTAATAACTTTTTTGATCAATTTACCCAGCATATTTAAAAGAACAATAGATCTAAATGACTTGGGCATATTGTACAATACTTTGTTGGGTTTCAGAATGATAATAGTAGTTGAAGATTTGAAATGAGTAGGCCAATACCCAACTTCAATGCACATATTTGCAATTTTGATGATATTTCCTAAGCACAACTTGTCCTTGAGAATATATTTGAGATACCTCCATAACAGTTTGTCAGGGCCCAGAGCTGATGAATTATTGTATTTGGCAATAGCATAAGTGAATTCTGCTTCAAAGAACTAATTCCAGGGCAATAACATAAATGATCCAATTTCATTTAGGATATTTTCATCTGTATAGCAGAATTGAGCTGTATTGAAAGATGAATATAATGCTTGCTAGAGATCATTTAGCTTTAGGCATGGTTGACTATTGTATTTGATCATCTCAATAGCTGGTAACTTGCACTTATTGACCTATCCCATGAGTTTCCATGGATCTTGCTTTTTATTTGCTATTTCCTGGATTTTGAGGTTGAAGAACACTTGTTTCATATTCTTTATAGTACTGCAAAAGAACTTTCAGTCTTTAAGACTTTTTAATCTTCTATACTTTTCTAAATCTTTGCTGCAATTTTCATTCCACCAACTCTTTGAGTGTTTCATGATATTGATCATCTTTGAATTCTTTGCCCATGTTTTGTTTATGCTGTTAGCAAAATCCTCAATGGTATTTTCCAAGTGAGGTATATTTGACAAGTTTGACATGTTAAGGTTTCTGATTGATGTGATTATGTCTTGAATGAACTATTCATCCTTATCACTGTCTTTGATAATTGATCTCTTTCTTGAGTTGATGTTTTCCTTAATAATAGGAATTATAATTGTTAGAGGTACATAGTTGGAAGTGAAATGCCACTCAGGATGAATTGAGTGATTGTCAATTTCAAATAAATCACATTAAAGAAACATAAGATTGATAACCAAGTTTGAGTTATTTATGTTGTCAGAATACCTTGTTGGAACTTGGTTAGTAGAAATCGACAGGTTTAAATTAAATGAATTAGCAATAATAAGGAAATCATTGCTAATAGATGAATGATGAGAGAAGAAAGGATCCCATAAGCTATCTCAAATATCAAAATCACCAGTCATAATAAGAAGATTTCTGATATTTACTTTAGTATTCTTGAAATACTTTAAAATAGAGTGTAAGGAATCAGAATAAACATTCATCAGCTAGAAAATATTGTTGTTGTTGAAGAATGAGACAAGAAGAATATCTCTAAAGTCAATTATATCTCTACGAAGTGAAAAATAAAACAAAGATAGTCTGATATTGACATAAATGGCCACTTTGGGGCATTCACTTTTGTTAATGGAGTTCTTGGCAAAAGTTAGCCAATTAGAATGATTTATGACACTAACCATATCATCTCCTTTGCAATTTGTAGAGCTAGGAATAAAACAGATAGTAGTCCAAGATGATTCTTAGATGAAAATGATATTAAATTCAGACTTGACTTTGAGAATGGTTTTGACAATTAAAGAGTTTTTTTGAACATTCTGTGAAAATAATTTAATGTCTCTAAAAATCATATTTTTTTACTATTCACAGCTGAATGAATTAATTCTTTTCAAATTTCTTGAAGTTTTGTATATTCTTTAGAGTGCTATTTCTTGTTGAAACAGTATTTCTAGAAAGGACATTCAGTCAAATCTGCTTGGTGTTCTCCTTTGCAGTTCAAACACTTGAAGGTGTGTGGGTATGGTTTGTCCTTCTTTGTTTCTAACCTAGGTGGGTTAGTCTTGTTGTTAGCCTTGCAACACCATGTAAATTCATGGTGGTGAATAGTCTGATGGGGACCATTATACTTAACACATTTAACACCCTGGATTCTACAGACATTTGATGAGTGACTCCATTTCCAACAGTTTTTACACTGTGGTATGCCTGGGTTCATATTGGTACCTCAAATTGTTGCAATGAAGCTTCTGACATTGAATCTTCTGTTTATGAGGCACTTAGCCTTGGAACCACTTTGAGAGTCCTAGATGTCAATCCAGATGATTGACATATCTGATTTGGGGGACACTTTAATGATTCTGGGTTTCAATACCAAAACCACATTGTTGAAGATATGATTACTCTTCAAAATTCATTCGATGTCGTCGGAGGTGATACAAGAGTTGGTGTGTTCAGCTAAGTACAGAACACCTATGATTTTCAAGTACGATTTGGACTGTGGCAATCTTGGGAATTCCACATGTTCAGCATTGACACATACTGAGCTCTTGACATATTTTTCTATTGCCTGAAGATCCGACGGACTAGCAATATTGTTAGTGGTGATGATTATAGATTATACCTTTATTGTCCGCGCGAATTAAGTCCGCCATAACGTTCGATTTGATGTTTTTCAGAGCCCTGTTGATGTTTATGACATGAGTGCTCAAATCTTTAATGAAGCTGTTAGCGCTATTGACGTTCATGGGAACAATGACTTGTTTTCGCGACGGTCCCTTGGTTGTCATGTTGATCTTCGGTTTTGGTTTTTCAGTACCGCTGATGATTTTTTGGACATCAACCCGGCTTCACCACATCGAATTATCCTCAAAATTGGAACAAAACTTGGGTATTCTATTTGGTTCTCAGTCTGACGCCAAATAATCTTATAATGACGTAAGAAGCATCCTTCATTTCTGGCTTGACTCTGCAAGACTCTGCAACATCATGACAACACCTTAAGAATACAAAAACGTAATCTGATTCATCAACATGGGAAACACACATTCCGGTTTTAATCTCACTCGCACCTCTGGTGCATTAGACTCTTTTGTAGCTGACCTTGGTGGCGACATAGTGTATGAGAAGAGGTACGTTTGAGATCACATTGGTCTAAGTTGGTGTGCCATTGAATACATATTCACAGCCTTGGTTCAGCCCGGTTTCTAAAGACGGTCAAGTGTCGGCATCGAAATGGCTTCTTAGTTGTGAAAATATTCATTAAGCCAGATCCTGGGCTGTCCTTGCGAGCGTACCATAGACGTCTTAAAGGTTTGTTATACCTCTGCAGATCATAATAGCTGACTCCTCATTCGTTATGAAAGTTGAGAAGGAAGCTCTCACCGACATTCCTAATGTCTGCAGCCATCAAGCTTTCGCAGAGACGGAAAAGGCTGCTTACACGATTAGACAATGGATTGCAAGTAATCTCTATGATCGCATCAGGTGCGTGGTACCACCTGGATTGTAGCTGTTGTACTGATATGCGAAGCACACGACCATTCCTTACTATGGTAGAGAAGCGGTGGATTGCCTTCCAGTTGCTCAATGCCCTGCGCGACACTCGTAATCGTAAGGTATCGCATGGTGATATAAAATCTGAGAATATACTCGTGACCTCGTGGAACTGGATATACCTCGCCGACTTTGCTTCCTACAAACCTACTTATCTGCCACTCGACGACCCAGCCGACTTTTCATTTTTCTTTGACACTTCTGGACGTAGGACGTGTTACATTGCTCCGGAACGCTTCTACACTGCCACTGACAACCCAGAGATCAGCTCGAAGAAATCCAAGATGGCGATGGGTGAATTGGAGGGAAAACGAGATGGCAAGGTGACAGAAGCCATGGATTGTTTTAGCGCTGGATGCGTGATAGCTGAGCTCTTCCTTGAGGGAGCGCCGCCTTTCACGCTGAGTCAACTATTCAAGTACAGAGAGGGAGAGTATGAAGTGGATACATACTTAACTCAGATCGAAGACGAAGGTGTCAGAGTGAGTCGCACATACAAATCAATCAAGTCGACTCAGATCATTGAGTCGTCGGTAGACCCTTATCAAACAGATGATTTCTCTCGATCCCAACGAGCGGCCCAGCTTTGACACCCTATTACACACTTCGCGAGGAACTCTTTTCCCTGAATCATTCTATTCCTTCCTACATAACTATGTTGTGTCGATCAACGAAATCCCTGCGAATTTTCCTTTCAATAATCCTGTCACCCCCTCAATTGCAGCAAACTCAACAGTCAAATTAACCTCCGTGCCTTCCATTAGTGCTGCTCGTTCCGAATCAAAACTCGATACGCTCCCTAGCGCTTCAGACCACCGACTTGAGCGTATATGGGCGGACTATGAAAGTGTAGAATTATATATTTTTCAAGAACTTCCCCAGGAAAGTCCGGAAATGGGCGTGAAGATTGAACACAATTCACTCGCACCCCTGGCAAAATCATTCCAGGTTTGTTTTGTGCCTATACTCATCTCTTGTATGTCGGTAACTTCTTTTCCTCAAGGATATTTTCCCCATTGAATTATACATGCCAAATCGTGATTCCAAGCTACACACTCTACTTGGCGGCAGACGTGCTACTCTTGAAGGTGAGTAATATTTACCGGGGACGTGGGCTCTTGCGTATATATATCTTTCTGAAGATGGACCCGCTCTCATTCTCCTCGCCCTCGTGACTGCAAACATACGAAATTGCTCCCTGCCGAGCTCCAAAGTCCGGGCACTGGATGTTTTCCTTGCTCTATCCTGCCATCTGACAGACGAAGCAAAATTGGATCGAATGATCCCTTATATAGTTGACTTGCTGCATGATGAATCTGCCCACGTCCGCGCTGCTTCTGTCAGAACTTTGATGCAGGTGGTGGGTAAAACACTGCTTTAGCTAACGAATGCTTCACTGACACAAGAGGCAGCTTATGCTTGTAACAGTCATCACGCCTTCGAACGCCGCCATATTTCCAGAATATATTATTCCTAACATCCGACATCTTGTGCAAGACTCCGAAATTCTCGTTCGGTCCACATACGCCCAGTGTATCGTACAGCTCGCGGATACGGCTGCGCGATACCTTGAAATGGGACAAGCGCTTAGAGCCCATGGAGTTTTTGTATCATCTCCAGATACGTATGATCCAGAGAACGCGCATTTTGAGGTGGGTAGAAAACAAATTGTTATGGACTTAGATACCTATCACTCAAGTAACAGGTATCATACGATGCGAGCATGCAAGAGCTCCAGGCTCACATCCAAGAACATCTGTCTACTCTCTTGGTTGACCCTTCAAGCGTCGTTAAACGTGCTGTTCTCCGTGGCATCTCCTCCCTATGTATCTTTCTAGGCCGACAGCGGACCAATGATGTACTTTTAAGTCACATGATCACGTACTTGAACGATCGGGACTGGTTGCTTCGCTATGCGTTCTTTGACAGTATCGTTGATGTCGCTGCATGTGCTGGCGGTCGAAGTTTGGAAGATTATATACTTCCGTTGATGATACAAGCTCTTTCAGGTCCGTTGGAACCGACGCTCGTCGAATTTGACACTAAGATGCCATTGTAGATGTGGAGGAGACAGTTGTAGCAAGGGTTTTGACTGCCCTTACAAGTTTATGTGAACTTGGGCTGTTTCATAAAATGCGGTTATGGGAACTTATGAGCGCGACGCTTGGATTCCTATACCATCCCAATGTATGGATACGGCAAGGTCTGCCATTTTCTTGGTGAGACAACAGTTGACTGACTCTGAGTTTAGGTGCTACATCATTCATCACGTCGGCTGCCCAGCATCTACCACCAACGGACGTTTGGTGCATTCTTTATCCCTCCTTGAAACACTTCCTCAAAGCAGACGTAGCCGTCATCGATGAGCAAAGTTTACTTACGGTTATGAAGCAGCCGGTAAGTCACCGGGTTCAAACGATGTTCTCTTGGCTCCTAATGTTATATCATTGAACCAGCTCTTAAGACAAATTCTTGATGCCTCCGTTCAATGGGCCATGAAGGGCGATAAAACTGGCTTCTGGAGAGGTCAGAGGAAGACAAATAAAACTGAATCTCCTAGGGAGAGTGTGGTATCACTACGTAAGGGAAATTCGTCCATCGCGAAACTAAAATCAGAAGAGTAAGTCCTTGGCGGAGCTTGTCGAGCTTTGAATTCTCAATCTTCTTGTAGTGATGAAGGACAGATAGGAAAGCTGCAGCAGCTTGGAATGACCTCAGACGATGAGGTCAAACTCATGGCGATGCGGGAGTACATTTTGAAGCTTGCTACGTCCAGGTACGTCATGTGTTACTGTCGTATCAATAGTATTCTGACTCTTCTCAGCTTTTCCTCGCGACTGAACTCCGAACTGGACATAAGTGTGAGCCTTAGGATTATAGGTGACATCGAATTGCAGAAGCTAGGTGTCGTGCCTCAAACTGTCTTCCTTCGAACGAGAAATGCCCCCTCAGAGTACGTCTCTCGGGCATCCAGATTGTCCGCTGTGATTACCGCATCGACAGGCCCTCGTGTATCAACATATTTCCCAGGTCGAACTCAATTGATGAGTCCTCGGAAACCAAATCGA